>BQNB010148826.1:3604-16249 GCA_026074375.1 Tanacetum coccineum | reverse complement strand
AGATTGAAACTGTTAAGAATTGGAAAGCCCCTAGAACTCCGATTGAGGTTCAGTCATTCTTAGGATTGGCTGGGTATTATCGTAGGTTCATTGAGAACTTTTCTAAGATAGCTAAGCCTCTTACTATCTTGACTCAGAAGTGTAAGACTTTCGATTGGGGTGAGGAACAGGAATTGGCATTTCAAACTTTGAAGGATAAGTTATGTAATGCGCCAACGCGTCTAGACAGTTGAAAATTCAAGAGATGAATTATACGACCCATGATTTGGAGCTGGGAGCAGTTGTATGTGCCCTTAAGATCCGGAGACATTATCTGTATAGGACAAAGAGTGTCATCTATACGGATCATAAGAGTCTTCAGCATATCTTTAGTCAGAAAGAGTTAAATATGTGACAGCGTCGCTGGATAGAGTTGTTTAGTGATTATGATTATGAAATTCGCTACCATCCTGGGAAGGCGAATGTAGTGGCTGATGCCCTGAGTAGGAAGGAAAGAGTAAAGCCTAAGAGAGTTAGAGCTATGAATATGATCCTTCAGTCGAGTATCAAGGATAGGATATTGGCGGCTTAGAAAGAGGTTGTGGATGAATTTGCAGGATTACAAAAAGGTTTGGATGAGATGATAGAACAGAGAAGTGATGAGACTTTATACTACCTGGACCAAATATGGGTACCTTTGAAGGGTGAGGTGAGAACCCTGATAATGGATGAAGCCCATAAGTCAAAGTAATCTATACACCCAGGAGCTGATAAAATGTATTATGATTTAAGAGATAGGTATTGGTGGCCTGGAATGAAAAAAGATATAGCTGAGTATGTTAGTAAGTGTTTGACTTGTTTGAAGGTTAAAGCTAAGCATCAAAGGCCATCTGGCTTGCTCCAGCAACCTGAGATTCCTGTATGGAAATAGGAAGGAATAGCTATGGATTTTGTGACTAAGTTGCCTAGGACTAGTAGTGGGCATGACACAATCTAGGTCATTATGGACCGATTGACTAAGTCTGCTTATTTTCTACCTATGCATGAGGATTATTAGATGGAAAGGTTGGCTAGATTGTATTTGAATGAGATAGTTGCTAGACATAGTGTGCCAATCTCGATTATATCGGATCGTAATAGTTATTTCACATCAAGGTTTTGGCAGTCAATGCAAGAGGCATTAGGAACCTGTTTAGACATGAGTATGGCTTATCACCCTCAGATTGATGGTCAGAGTGAGCATACTATTCAGACCTTGGAAGACATACTTAGAGCGTGCGTCCTAGACTTTGGAGGAAGTTGGAATGTTCATCTTCCGTTGGTTGAGTTTTCGTATAACAATAGTTATCATTCTAGTGTGAGATGTGCTCCGTTTGAGGCATTGTATGGTAGAAAGTGTCGTTCGCCAAATATGTGGGCGAGGTTGGAGAATGTCAGTTGATAGGACCTAATTTAGTGCAAGAGACTACTGAGAAGATCTCGCAGATTAAGGATAGACTTAAGGTTGCGCGTGATCATTAGAAAAGTTATGCTGATAAGAGGAGGAAGCCTCTAGAGTTTAGTGTAGGTGACTATGTCTTGTTTAAAGTGTTGCCTTGGAAAGGTGTAGTACGCTTTGGGAAGAAAGGGAAGTTAGCACCTAGATTTGTTGGACCGTTCGAGATTATTGAGAAAGTAGGCCCTAACGCCTATCGATTAGATTTGCCTGAAGATTTGAATGGTATTCATGACACGTTCCACGTGTCAAACCTTAAGAAGTGTTTGGCTGATCCAACAATACAAGTGCCTTTGGATGAGATTCGAGTTGATGCTAAGTTAAATTTTGTGGAAGAGCCTGTGGAAATTTTGGAAAGAGATTTTAAGAAGTTTAAGCATAGTAGGATTGCCATCGTCAAGGTTCGGTGGAATTCGAAACGTGGCCCTGAATTCACGTGGGAACGTGAAGATCAGATGAAGTTGAAGTGCCCGCATTTGTTTAGTGATGTTGGTAGTTGAATTTCGAGGACGAAATTCTTTTAAGGGGGTAGAATGTAACCTTAGCCCTTTTTGTGTTCATAATATTTCATTTATAGTCATTTGACTATTTGACTATTGTCATTTTATTCAGATTTGGTACCGTGTTGACGGTGATGATTTTCATGAGAATTATGATGAATTTTGGTTTATTGTGATTAATAATCCCTTTTGGAAGGTATTATTGTGTTATTTGTATTCCGGATGGTTTGACCCGTGAATTTTGAGAAATGCCGAAAAACGAGTCCAACATGTTCGTTAATGTCCAAATGAGTTTTGAAGGGTTTAAAGTGTAAATATGTCATGTAAATACTCTAGGTTAATGGAAAAGTATTTTTAAAGTGAATAAAAATGCTAATTAACTTTGGGGTAAATTTTACGGTTGAGTTTTACGAGTATTTAAGTGATTCCGACACGAAAAGAAAGGCCCGAGACCTCATAGGATCCCATGGCCGGATAGATGACAAGAGGAGGGGACATGGTGACTTAATTTTAGCTAACTTGTCTAAGGTTGTACATAAGATGCTTTCTTTTCCCATAATCCTTATCATTACATATAAAAAAACACACATAAGTGTGTGTGTGTGTGGTGTTCGTCAGCCACCTACCACCACAATCCACCATAAATTTTCCAACTTTGATCAAGAACGTGATATTCCGGGTTGATACGAGTGTTTGGGTGTTCATTTAAACCACGTTTGGGTTGTCCGGTTCGTGTCGAAATATACATTTTTGAAGATTTTCTTGTAAGTTTTCAAATTTAAATTTCGTTTGCCCTTTTGGGTTTATTTTGATGCATATATGTTAGTTGTACAAGTTGATCGTTGTGAAAATCGATTTTTGAAAACGAAATGAATGAATAGAGGGTGTTTGGTTTGTTGGATGTAAAAAGGAAAATAAGGATTTTTGTAGTTTTGATGTTGTGGTCGTGATGGTTAAATAATATATATTGCTAGATAGCCCTCGTGGATGGTTGAATAACATATGTTTCTAGATAGCTTATTTTTTTATAGTAGCTTGTATAGCTTATTCGGGCTCATTTTTTAGCTATTTCATGGCTTATTTTGGGCTTAAATGCCACGTCACCTTTCAAAATCACTAGGAAAGTGATTTTGACTATTGTGATATGGTGTATGTGTATGGGATATTTTTTATAGCTTATTGTGGTATCCAATGCGGATACGTATAGCTTATTAGCTTATGGTTATAGCTTTAATATATGTATTGTGGAGCTTATGGACTCACAGCCCAATAAGCCTATTTAAGGCCTGTGGCTTATGGGAGGGCTTATTGTGGTGTCCGGAATATTTTCAAACTTATTAGTATGGCCTTTATGTATATACATGGACCTTAGTTTTTGGACTTGGATCGTTATTTTGACATTATAAATATCTTAACGGACCCTTGTTGGCCTTAAAGCCCAATAAGCTGATATTTTGTAGTTATAAGATTTTTGAAGGCGTTTGAAAGTGAAATGTATTTACGAAGTGTTATTGGAATGATATTTTGGTATAAAACGTTTTAGTAATCGTTAGGATTGGATTTTGGAATTTTGTCGAAAAAGTGTCGAATTGGTTAAAAGTGTTGAATTAAGTTTGAAAACCTTGGAAAATGTTGTATGGAAACGTCTTGGGTCATTTGAATTTCGTTAAAAAGTTTTATTACTTAGAAATTTTTTCTAAAAACATGATTTTGATTTTAAATAATAAAATATTATTTAATTATTTTATTTATTTAATAAATTCACTAAAAGACGAAAAATATAATTTTTCTCGAAACTTCACAAATATGTTTATTATGAGTAAACGTTCCATTTTCAACCCTATTATGATTATTTTACGGTGACTAAGGTTACCGAATGGACCTATCGAGATATATTTATAATTATTAATTATAAATATTTATTTATATTACTTATCTATTTTCTTTAAATAGTATAAGTATGTATTAGTAAGTAATGGGATTGATATGATTGTTGGGATATGTCAACCATCACACCACTAAATTGTTATGGGTAATTGTACAACGCGTCTAAACTCTATGCATCAAACGTGAAGATTGTTTTGGAAATGAATGATTAAAATGAGACATTAACTGGACTAGGTCGTGTGCGGGCGTCGTTGCATTTGCTTGTGTGATTGAGATTGGGTTGCTAAAGACTTGCTTGAGGTTGAGATCCGTAGCTCCATTTTTATACTGTTTTCCGATGGGGGAAAAAGATACTCAAATTGTGTTTTGAAATGTTTGAATTGAACTAGTGCGAAATCGTGGTTTTGTTTTTGGCGACAAGATTTAGTGCTTTATGACTGCTATGTGGAATATTATGTGTTGCATTGATTGTTTTGGATCGGTTATGGGTACGCCTACCCAGATTTGTGTGATCTATTGAGAGGCATCGGGTTCGCCTTCCTTAGTTGTGTGTGGTCCTGCCCTAATTAGTGCTCCAGCATCGTTAGGCCCTTTAGATGAGTAAGTGACATATGTGATTGGATTAAACGGTGGAGGCTATGGTTTCATTTGCACATATATATTCACTGTCATATTACACTATTGTTCCACTATTGAAATATTGGCACCACAGCTTTTGGGTTTTAAGGTCTAAACATAACGAGCTCACCCAAAGTATTGTTTCGTTTCGAGTGTCATTTTCAGGTGAAGTGATAGAGGAATAATTGGTTGTTATGTGATAGCAGCACTTAGAAGTATCCGTGTGGATTTCATATGAAGTCTTGCTTGTTCGTTTTATTTGGAAGATTTTGGTTTTAAGTTTTGATTTGGACCCCCTGTGTGGGCTATCGATTATTGTAAGAGTTTGCGGATTTGATTGTGATTTGGGACATCACTCGAGGTTGTTCGGGGTTGATGGTCTTCGTAACACTTGAAGTTTATGCATTGTAGTTTTTCCTCTTATATTGTTATCTTGTGTTATGGGATTATCATTATGTGCATTTCCGAGTTTCATGCCATTGTCTGGGGTATTGTTGTGTATTGTAAAAGTAGTTTTTTAGTTTTCAGTTTGTTCCGTGATTAAGCACCCCACTGTGACTTTCGTGTTGATTTGATGTGTCAACCCTCTAATATTGTCTGTTTGTACACGTTGTTAACATGTGATGTTCTCTTTGGGTGCAGTTCCGTTTCTGTTTCTTGGGTGCTATTTGTGTGACCCTTTTCTATGTGTGACACCAAAAATGTGCCTTCTTGTCTCCTGGGTGGTTCGTCAACGGGCCTAGAGTAATCCAAGGGGGTTCGGGGACTTCTTTTCGTGTCGAGATCACTTAAAGACTCATAAAACTGACCCGTAAAATATTCTACAAAGTTACTTAGCATTTTTATTCACTTTAAAAGTACTTTTCCAATAACTTAGAGTATTTACTTGACATATTTTCATATTAAACCTCCCAAAAACTCATTGGGTATTAACGGTCGTGCCGGGACTTGTTTTACGGCATTTTTCAAGAATTCTACGAGTAACCACCGGAACAACTATAAACATAATAATACCCTCAAAATAGACTACTATTATAACAATATAACCATAAAACACTTCATATCTCATAATTTCACACCTTCAACACGGTAACAAATTCTCAAAATAAACTGACAAACGTCAATAGTTTAAGGACTATAATTTAGAATATTCAAACACAAATAGGACAAGTGTTACATTCCACCCCCTTAAAAGAATTTCTCCCTCCGAAATTCAACTACTACAGCACTAAAAGATGCGGGTACTAAGCTTCAATCTGATCCTTTCGCTTTCTACACGTGAATTCAGGACCACGTTTCGAATCCCATCGAACCTTGACGATGGCAATCCTACTCCGCTTCAGCTTCTTGAACTCTCTTTCCAAAATTTCCATAGGTTCTTCCACAAAATTTAACTTAGCATCAACTTGGATCTCATTCAAAAGGTTACTTGCAGTGTTTTGATTAAGCTAACACTTCTTAGGTTCGAACGTGGAACTTGTCATGAACACCATGCAATGCCTCAGGCAACCTAAGGTCTTAGGCGATCCAGATCGATCCGCTAAGGATCTCAAATGGTCTAAACAAAACCTAGGTGCTAACTTTTATTCTTGCCCAAAGCGTACCAAACGTTTCCAAGGCGACATTGGAGCAATAAATAATCAACCACACTAAACTTAGAGGCTTCCTTATTTATCGACATAACTTTTTACGATCTCGGTGCAACGTGAAGTCTTGCTTGTTTGTTGTTTGATTTTAGTATTTGGATGTTTTGGATTAAGTTTGGATTATGGACCCCTGTGCGGGCATTCGAATAATTGTAAAAGATTGTGGATTTTAGTTGCGATTTAGGACATCACTCGAGTTTGTTTGAGGTTGATGGTCTTTATAGCACTTGAAGTTTATGCATTGTAGTTTTCTCTATTTTGTATCTTGTGTTACGATTGATCATTATGTTGCATTCTCGAGTTTCCTCTATTGTCGGGGTGTGACACTGACCGTCGGTCTGAGGGTGGTAAGCCGTACTCATGTCTAACCGTGTTCCTAATGCTGATGGCATTGACTGCCAAAACCTTGATGTGAAACGACTATCATGATCTAATATGATCGAGACTGGCACACCATGTCTTGCAACTATCTCATTTAAATACAATCTAGCCAATCTATCCATCTTATAATCCTCACGCATAGGTAGAAAATGAACAGACTTAGTCAATCGGTCCACAATGACCCAAATTGTGTCATGCCTACTACTAGTCCTAGGCAACTTAGTCACAAAATCGATAGCTATCATTTCCCATTTCCATTCGGGAATCTTAGGTTGCTGGAGCAAGCCAGATGGCCTTTGATTCTCAGCCTTAACCTTCAAACAAGTCAAACGCTTACTTACATACACAGGTATGTCCTTCTTCATACCAAGCCACTAATACCTATCTCTAAGGTCATAATACATCTTATTAGCTCCTGGGTGTACAAATTACTTTGACTTATGAGCTTCATCTATTATTAGGGATCTCACATCACCCTTCAAAGGCACTCATATTCGATCCAGGTAGTACAAAGTCCTATCACTTCTTTGTTATATCATCTCATCCAAACCTTTCTACAATCTTGCAGACTCATCCACATCCTCCTTTTGAGCCGCCAGTATCCTATCCTTGATACTCGATTGAAGGGTCATATTCATAGCTCTAACTCTCTTAGGCTTTACTCTTTCCTTCCTACTTCGGAATCAGCCACCACATTCGCCTTACCATGATGGTAGCGAATCTCACTATCATAATCACTAAACAACTCTATCCAGCGACGCTGTCGCATATTCAACTCTTTCTGACTAAAGATATGCTGAAGACTCTTATGATTCGTATAGAGGACACTCTTTTTCCCATACAGATAATGTCTTCAAATCTTAAGGGCAAACACAACTGCTCCTAGTTCAAAATCATAGGTCGTATAATTCTTTTCATGAATTTTCAACTGCCTAGACGCATAGGCTATCACCTTACTTCTCTGCATCAACACGTAGCCTAGTCCTAACCCAGACGCATCACAATATACCATAAAGTCTTCCAGTCCATCAGGGAGAGATAGAACAGGCACATTACATAACTTATCCTTCAAAGTTTGAAATGCTAATTCTTGTTCCTCACCCCAATCGAAAGTCTTACACTTCTGAGTCAAGATAGTAAGAGACTTAGCTATCTTAGAAAAGTTCTCAATGAACCTACAGTAATATCTAACCAATCCTAAGAACAAACGAACCTCAGACGAAGTTCTAGGGGCTTTCTAATTCTTAACAGCTTCAATCTTACTAGGGTCTACATGAATCCCATTACCATTTATCACATGCCCAAGAAACTGCACTTCTCTTAGCCAGAATTTACACTTAGAAAACTTAGCATATAGTTTCTCCTTCCTGAGCAGTTCCAAGACTAACCTTAAGTGGTCTACATGCTCTTCCCGAGTCTTAGAATAGATTAAGATATCGTCTATAAACACTATCACAAAATTAACAAGATAAAGCCAACAAACTCTGTTCATCAAATTCATAAATGCCGCTGGTGCGTTAGTCAGACCAAAGGGCATTACTATGAACTCGAAATGTCCATAACGAGTTCTAAATGCAGTCTTTGGAATGTCATCCTCATGCACTCTCAGCTGATGGTATCCAAAAATAAGATCTATCTTTGAGAAAAACTACGACCCTTTCAGTTGGTCAAATAGATCATCAATCCTAAGAAGCGGATAGCGATTCTTAATAGTCAACTTATTCAATTCAATATAGTCAATGCACATCCTAAAAGAATCATCCTTCTTTTTCATAAACAAAACCGGTGCTCCCCAAGGCGATGAGCTTGGTCAAATGAAACCTTTGTCTTGGAGTTCCTTGAGTTGTCTCGACAACTCTTTCAATTCAGAAGGTGCCAAATGATAGGGAGACTTTGCAATCGGTACAGCTTTAGGGATTAACTCAATCCGGAACTCAATTTCCTGGAGAGGTGGCA
Organism: Tanacetum coccineum; assembly: GCA_026074375.1. Lineage (NCBI taxonomy): Eukaryota > Viridiplantae > Streptophyta > Magnoliopsida > Asterales > Asteraceae > Tanacetum > Tanacetum coccineum. Next base: position 7,787 of record BQNB010148826.1, on the reverse strand, counting down.
ATCCTGATAAATCATCCAGAAAGACCTCGGGAAAATCTCTAACCACAACAATCTCTTCTTGTTTCTTATCGCTAGCCTTAGCACTCATCAAAAGTCTCGCTTTTAATCAAATGTATAGATTTTCTATTCTATATTCTTTCTTCAGTATATACTATATCAGACATCATTGAAAATACCTAATGTGTGAGGCCTAGGTACACAATTAGTTTGGATATAATATGATAAGTTTGGTTTGCGGTGGTATTTATTTGCTTGGGAGGGGTGTGTCAATAAAATATTTTATTGATTCATAGTCTTATTCTGAGAGAGATCTATAATTTGAAACCATATTATGTTCAGAAATTGAGGTTATCTTCTCTCAAATACTGTAGTACTCATAAATCTTTTATCTCAGTTATCAAGGTATTTATTTTACTGGAAGGGTTGTTGAGGCATAAGAGGTATGGTCTATGGGGGGTTCGGTGTGTTTATTTATATGGTGCATGAGTTATTTAATCGTAAGTATTATTGTAATGACAAATTTTTTGTTGGGGTCTTGTTGGTTTGTAAACAGTAATTAAAAAGTTCTTGTTTGTTGGAATATATTTTGTAGTGTTTTGTGTTCGAGTTTCAGGTAGGTCTATGCTTCAATGTGGTTTTTGGGGCTCTACAGTGTGGTGGGGGTTGGTGAGAGTGATATTATGGGTGTATTGGAATTGGGGGGTCTTTGTTAGTTTGTGGGTGTCTCAGTTTTATGAGTGGATATAGGACATGTTTGTGGGGTAGTATTTGGGTTGAGGTTGGCGGGCTGTTCGGGGTGCGGTGGATGTGCTGGTGGGGGGTCGATTGGTTGTGGGAGTAAGATGTTTGGGTTGTAGATCTGAAGTATGGGTAAGGGGCTGCGTTTTTAGTATGGTTTGTTTGGGGATGTGTGGGGTTGGGGTGGGGGTGGTGGGGGAAGTTGGGGCGGATGGCGCGTCGGGGAGCGGTGGTAGAATATTAGTGTGGGGGTGTGGGGGGGAACTGAGGGGAGACTTTGGTGCTGGATGTGAACAAGGGGGGATACGGTAGGTTACGGAGGGTCTTTTAAGAAGGGCGTGGTATGGAGGGGCTAGGGGGGTATGTTGGGTGGTTTTTGCGGTGAGTGATCTTTGGTGGGGAAGGTTTGTCTGGTCATCGTTCCTCCACAACTGCCCCGCCCTCTGTGTGGGGCATCGTTATATTCTAAGTTACCACACTATACACCCTTAAGTCTCTTTCATCACAAACCTAGTTACTAATGTAGTAAACTCATGATTGTACTTGGATCAGATCCTCCGGGACTCAGACAATCCACAGTCTTGAATTCAGGTTCACATCTGACCACGAACGCATTACTAACATCTTGAATGGTATCCTTTTGGGGTGTTCTTTCTGGCAGACACACCTACATTTATTAAAGCCACAAACATTAAGGTTCGTTGTCCCATGATAGCCTTTAGTGCAATAATACTATTCTCTTTTTCAAATTGCTTTCTCTCTGTCTAACCTTACTTTCAATCTACGTCCACTAAACTTCTCTTTGGAGTACATACTCGATTTCCATAAACATTATTTGGTTTACTTAAATAATGTTTACTTATTAAAACCTGTGAATTCACTCCATACATTTTCGTTGACCATGTCATCTCAGCTATTACTCGAATGAGAAGCCCACTGATATGTACTCATAGATGACAACTGCACTTTTTTATACATTCGACATAACATAAACTTTTCTGTAACAACTGTGTTTTTGTAAAGACTTTCTCTTCTTCATCGACGATTTACGTTATTTTGACGGTTTTTTGGATTTATAATTGGGGTGTTGGTTGCGTTTTTGTGGTTGAAAGGGTTGTACAGGTTTTTATAATATTTTTACGTATTGGTGTTTTTTAGTGTGGTTATTTCACTATATCAGGTTATGAGGCGAAGTGTTATTGTGTAGGACCTGTTTTACAAACTCTGATGTTAAAAAAAATATCGAATGTGAAAAACTTATTTTAAAACGTCTCTTTATGAGGTCGTTTTCTGTGACTTGTATCTTGTGCTTTGAAGTCACACCCCAATGCTATCTTTCCGCTGTAGTCTGATTTTGGGGGTGTGACAAGAGGTCTCAAGTTCGAGTCTCTCCATGGTGGTTTTCCTTCAAGGTGGGAATCTATGGGGTTCTGCCCCATAGATGCATCGATTCGAGGCGGGCAGGGACTACCTTCTAGGTATGTACTGTGGAATCGAATTACCAATTATTAATCGGGGTTGGCAGGGACTACCTTCTGAGTAAGTACTGTGAAATCAAATAACTAACTTAGTATTTTACTAACTCGCCTTTAAAAAAAGTGTGTAAAAATTAAAAAAATTGATAGTTATTTACAGGATTTTTTAAGGGTAAAAAATGGGTAAAATGGTTTTTTTAAACCCCAACTTTTATTTTTTTAACCCAATGGCTATTTTGTTAAACCATTTGAAACGTTGCAAATATTGAAAAAAAATAATGACGCATAACTTTGGTCGGTAAGTTTGGCGCGAGGCCCTATAACGCAAGTCGGCGTGTCGAGTGGTGTTATAGGATCGAGTTATAAGGTTATAACGCGCCTTATAACTTCTCACATCATATGCTTTAAAAAACTACACAAGTTTTAATAATGTTCTACTAAAGTGAAGTTTTAATTATAAAATCATTTAAGTTTTAATATTGTTCCGTTATCGTTAAGGTTTTCAATATCTAGCTATAACAAAGTGATTTTAAATGGAAAATTATAAAACTTGCCTATTATTTTGTAATAATTTCTTTTCAAGTTACATATAGAATAATTGGTAAATATGGCCGAAAATAACAAGTAGTCAAGATTATTATATCACTAATTTTTAAACAAATTATTAGAAAGAGAAAAAAGTGTCACAACTAAGGGTGAGAAAAAAAAACAAAAAAATCAAACCGAACTAGAAACAGACGGTTTGATTTTTTATTTTCCAAAAAACCAAACTTTCGGTTCGGTTTCGGTTTTGACATAAAAACCAAACCGAACTGATTCCATTAATTACTATTAACATTTATATTAACATATATACTAAAAGGCAAGTAACAGTGTAGCTACAGTGCTACAGTGATGGCCCAAAAAAATTAGTCCATAAAAGGCAACGTTTCAACCAGGCAATTTTTAGTCCCTTTGGCCGAATATGTGTCTTAAGTCTGCATAATATATCTCAAACCTAGAAACTTCAGGCCACCGTAGTTCCAGGCAATTGCAGGTATCTAGAGTCATCTACCAAATTCTATCTGATCTCGAGTTTGAGATCTATCTCATCTCTCTCTCATGTCGCGTACACATAAGTGATCGGTAACTTGATGATAATTGTTTACGGTTTACGTTGTAGCTATTTTTTAAAGAAGGTATTTTATTATAAAGATTGTGTTGTTGGGTATTTGGCAATGGCTACTTTTGCTGGCTCTAACCTCTATGTTTTTAGGTTTTCCGACAAAGATCCATCGTCTTTTGGGTTGTTCCTCCACTCCGGTGTGCCTCTATTTGCTTATTTGATGTAAGTAAGTCTGATTATATCTTTTTTAAGTTTTTTAATGAATTAAGGTTTAATTATTTGATGATTAAAAATGAATTGGGCCTTATTGTCAGTTTTGAGATGTTGTTAGAGGTTGAAGCATTACAATGACAAAGGGGTGAATCTTGATACTAAGGTAAAAAAGTGTGTATTTTTATGTTTGTGTCATAAGCTATTTTTGATAAGCACTTTGAAATAAGTTGATGATATGTGCTACTTCGTTTGCATAATACTAGATAAATGAACTACTTGATTAGCAAGTTACTATTGACATATATATTACAGAATATACTAGATGAAAATGATACGGCTCAACTTTATACACCCACTTTACAGGCATAAATAAAACTATGTTTGTATCTACATTTATTATGAAATTATATCATTAAGGTTACCATACATAAAAAAGGTTTTTATGAATTAGTTTGCTAAGCAATCACCGTCAAATAAGAAAATGTTGTTTCAGGTTCTAAAGATATGCCATCTGGTCAAAGTGAAGGATCGTGAGGAGGACGAGAAACAACACACAATGAAGCTAAGATTGCCCAAGTAGCAAACACACTTTTTTCCATTGTTTTTTTATGAATCATAAGTTGGTGTTCTACGACCTAATGAAAAAAGAAAA
>BQNB010148825.1:0-16249 GCA_026074375.1 Tanacetum coccineum | reverse complement strand
GTTTCATTTCATCTCTCTTACAACCATTAGGAACTGGTTTTCGTTTATTTGCACTTACTCCGTGTATATCATTCACATTATTACCACCAATTTAAGTCTTTCTGAAGAAAAATCCTGCTCTTTTCATAATCTAAACCATCTTCCTACTCCTATTTAGATTGTCACAAGTCGCCATTTTATTTCCCCATAAGGAACTAACTATGGACTATTTCATTTGGAAAGACCACATCTGTAAATTTGACCCTGTTTCGGGTATTCCGAGTAGTTTTCGAAATTGCTTGGACTCTTTAATTTTGACCTTAAAGTATGAGTCAGATCGACAAAATAAATACAGCAAACCTATGCCATGGATTGGTATCTATATCGCAGTAGCATCTCTCTTGTGCATCCTAGCAATGGTAGCTGATTTAATACATGGTTTAAAAAACAAAAAACTATGGTTCCCATGTAAAACATTCACCCTGAATGCTGCTTCTCTCACTGTGATAGCTGTTGCTATGAAGCTACCTGTGGATTTAAATACCGCAATGCAAGGTGATGCAGACCAGATAGCAAAGTTCGGAAGCATGGCATTTATGTGCACCATGATGGCGAATTTATTGCCTTCTTTAGCAACCATGAATAGCAAGGAACTTCTCACAAACATCATAGCTTTGGATATTCTGGTAATCACCTTGATTGTGAATGTTTGCATTCAAATATATACGGGTGTGATTGGAGATTCTGCTGATTTCAAAAGTCTAGTTAAGGGAATAGGATTGTTTTATGTGGCTATGCTACTCATCTTGCTGATAATACACACATGTTCAGGTTTAACGATTCTAAAGTCCAAACAAATAATAGAATTGAAATACCAAGCAGGTCATGAAACTGCTTTGAAAGACCTAGAGTTAAAACAACCAGGAAGATTACCTGTTGAGAAGCTAAAGCAGCATGTGAAAAACCATTGGATCATGGCAGGAACCGGCAGCCCTCAGTTCATCACAGCTTGCTCTGCAACAACCTCTGCTTCTGGGGTAATATGTGTTGTTAGCACTGTCATACATGTATTTATTTCAGCTGTAATTATTTTTGAAACAAGCATAGGAGAGTACGAATCAGATTATAAATGGTCAATTCCAGTAATTCTCATAATACAGTTAATTGGAAGTCTAGTAGGAACAATTGCACCACTTTGTAGATGTTATGCAGCCTTGAGCTTTAAGTTGTCCATAAAATGGATTTGGAACCATATTAATGTATTTAAAGTAGAGTGCTACTGGACTCAGAAGCTGTATGATTGGAAACAGAGTAGCATACCATTCTCAGTCAGTAGTCGCAAAATTAAGATTGTCATCCAGAATTACAAAGTCATATTTTTTATCATTTGTATAAGACTTCAGAAGACAGTTGTGATAACATGTAAGATGATAGCGCTGATCCCAATATTCTTTGTGATATGTGTTTTGTTTTGTATTCGGTGTTGGAAGTGTTTTAAAGCCATGTTTAGTGCCTCAATTATTGTCATGGGACAAAAACCTGAACAACAAGAGAACTTTCACGATCTTAGGCGGTATGTGTTGCAACTGCAAGACAATATGGAGCTTTCTGAAAGAACACTGAAAAGTATTTCAAAATCTGTGAACCGCTTGATCGTAAAGGCTGAAAAACAGCAACCCAACAATCTCATGAAGCTTGTAGAAGTATCTAAAGGTTTTGAAGGAGTTGGAAAGTATGACAGCCTTCATGTTCCACCTCTATCTGCACAGCAGTATATCGATTGTTGGTGCTTACCGTTGATAACCCTGACAGCCATCGCCATTTCTCTTCCTAAAATCCAAAACGACGTAGTTGATAGGTTGCTAAGCAGTGTGAGTGAAGGTCTTAAATATGTCACACTTGTGGAAGAAAGCCTCAATGCTACCAATGACTATGTAAGCATTCAAAAGGCGGCAAAAGTGTTGTGGCTAGAAGTTGAAGTCTCCAACAAATGGATTGGAAACAATCTGAACCATGCTCCTGAAGTGAATACAGCAGGATTGATTCTGCATTGGTTCAAGAATACAGCTAAAGACATGGTCACCGAAGTGCAAAGTATGGATATTGGAAGTGTATATGATAATTCCAACTATAGGTCTATTTGCGCGAATTCAATGTATCGAATCACCGAATCAATCCTTCTTTCCTACCACACCAACATTGATGAGCTTAGCCAAGAGGACTTATTCATGGAATTATCATCAATGATATCTGATATACTGGCTGCTTGTCTCACCAACTTACCACAAGTCATAGTTACTAAATGTCATGAATGTGTGATAGAGAAAAGGGAGTCTAGTGTCAATGCTACAGTCCAGCTCCTCGGTGAGACTACCCAGATAATGAACATCCTTCAACACCAGGAACTTCCAGACTTGGATCCTGCTGAGTTACCTTTCATTGACAAATGGCGTGATTATTTTAACTATCCCTCTCCTTAAAAGATCATATCTGTTGTAACGCTTCAATATGAACTGCATAGTCAAGCTTATTTGATTTCGAGTGCCAGATAACCCTCTGATCCAGACAAGAATGAAAAATCTGCTCCTATAAGCATTCAGTAAGTATGTTGAAATTTGCATTAGTTTCTAGTTCATTTGTAATAGTTACATGTTCTTGTAACCATGTTCTTTGTTCTCGTCATTTTACTCTTGTTTACTTTAAATGTAAATATAAACGTTGCTCTATAAGAATATGATCATATGTTTTTCCAATGTAATCATCTGTTTTTTGTATGTCTAAACCCAATATGATAAACTTTTGAGTAAATTACTACTGGTTCATGTGGTATGGTAAAATTTATCGAACACTATTTGCAAAATGAAAAACAAAAACTCGACCAACCATAATCACGGCTGTCATATCCGGTCAATAAGTTCATTATATAGAAGCCAATTGGAGTCTATGGAGACCATTTCAAACACCAATATAATATTTTAATGCAAAATCAAAGGGACTCGTATTAACTCTTGGAATAATTTAGCATTAGTTTTGTGACTAAAGGTGTGGAGAGTTGAGATCCTCAAAAAAAACCAAGGAAAAAAAAAACAAATGGGTTAATCCTAACCATTCATTTTTTCATCATCTACTTTCTCACTTTTTTCTTAAAACTCAAATATCTAGCAAACGATAAATCGTTAAACGAAAAAAATACACCATCGCGACGAGTATTTTTTTATCTTTCTATAGAGGGGCACTTATATATACTTTCGACGAACTTTTTTCGAATTTTTTTTTTCAATCACGTCAGAAAAAATGTCATGGGATTTTTTGAAATCACATGAGATTGTGATACAAATCTCATGTGGTTTTTTCAGACGTGATTGAAAAAAAAAACGGAAAAAAAGTTCGTCAAAGTATCGCAAAGAGTAATTTTTTTTATTTTCTATAGAGGGGGCAAACTTCTATATACTTTAGACGAACCAACTTTTTTTTTTGTCGATTTTTTTTTCAATCACGTCTGAAAAATCACATGAGAATTTGTATCACAAATCACATGTGGAATTTTATGAAATCACATGAGATTTGTATACAAATCTAAGTGATTTTTCAGATGTTGAATTTTCGACGACACATTTTTCGTAATTTTTTAATCACTGTCATAAAAATCACAAATGAGATTTGAATCAATCACAAATCACATGGTATTTTATGAAATCCACATGTGACCTATTTCAGACGTGATTGAAAAAAAATCGGAAAAAAAGTTCGTCGAAAGTATCACAACGAGTATTTTTTTATCTTTCTATAGAGGGCACTTCTATGTACTTTCGACGAACTCTTTTTTCGAATTTTTTTTCAATCACGTCTGAAAAAATCACATGAGATTTGTATCATAATCACATGTTATTTTATGAAATCACAAGAGATTTTTCAGACGTGGCTGAGAAAAAAATCGAAAAAAAAGTTCGTCGAAAGTATATAGAAGTCCCCCTCTATAGAAAGATGATTTAATTCTCGTCGCGATGGTATGTTCCGTTTTACGTAATGATTAACGGTTTGTGGGATATTTAATTTTTAAAAAATAGAGTGAAAGTGGGTTTTTTAATTAAATTAAAATAAGAATTAATCTAAACCATTAGATGAAAATAAAATAGATGGACAAGATGGAGCGGTTTGTTTTTTTTTTTTGACAATTGTCTACAATAATTGTTTGCATTGTGGATCCTTTCTTCTTCCTTTATGGTCAAAGTAAAATGTTTTCACTGGGTCAAAGTAAATAATAGTAACAATAGGAATAATAATAAAAAAATTATTATTATTACGGGATCTTCGCCTTTGACGCAAAATGGGATGGCTGATTTTGTGTCTTGTCGTTCGGTGATTTATGCGACACAACGTAAACTCGTCAAGTATGAGGCTAAGTGTATATATTCAATATGGATTTCTCCCTTTTTCGTTATCTTCTTTTAGGGAATCGAAGAAGGATGCGATTGTCTTACTGAAGCGGATCCGAAAGTTCTTAATAGAAAGACATTAGGGCACAAACTGTTGTTCACGTCTTTAGTAGGATTAGCTTTGCTACCGGAGTTGGGGTCCAAATTATAGTATCACAACTTCTCATTAATTTTTTTCAAATATTTTGAATTTCAAATAAAGCGATTGCCTTATTAAGCCGCTATGGTTAGGATGAGGTGTGGGAGTTCAGGGTAGTCGTAACACAACGTTCACCGTCGAAATTATGATAAATGATGTCATTCCCATTTTTCAACAACCGATTTAAAGAATATTTGTGTTGTTTTTTGATGATGATTTAAGAGTTTTGTAGATTAAAATGATAGTGAGAAAGAAAAAGATAAATAGAGACAGACAAATGCTGAGAGCGCGTTATGCTTTTTCATTTTTCATTTTGAATAAGTGTGTCGGAATTGAGATGTGGAATATTGTAAAAGTTTACTCTCTTTGTATTTTTATTTTTCACATGTTAAATTGAGGGTGTGGTTGAGGGTGTGGTTGAGAGTTTTTTCGCTATATCACCTCCACGTCAATTAAAAATACAATTCAATCATCTCTTTACTTGATTTTTTACTATTGCAGCATCTTTAATCTCTCCCCTTTAATTGTTTTCTATTTTTTATTATTTAAAAATACCATTAAAACATAAATACACACACAACATGATAAATTATAGGGATAATTGCTATAAAAAAGAATCTAACTTGTCACTATTTGTAGTTGTGTGTAGCCAACTATTTTTTTGCAAATCCATGTAGACAACTTTTGAATTTCCTCAGTTTCGTGAACTCTTTGACTTGCCTACCTGCTTAAGTCTAGGTAGACCAGGTAACCATACACATCAGCTTCATGTTTATATTTGTTTATTATCTATTTATTTTATAAGTTAATGTATCCACTATATATTACACTTTCTCTTTCAAACCCGAACCGAACCAAGTAGACCCGAACCGAAACCGAACCAGAGAACCTACGTCAGTCGGTTGTTTTTTCGGTTCGGTTAATATTTAGACGCCAGCCGAATTCCAAATAAATTGAAGGAATGTTGGTTTAAACTTTTGAAGGGAAGTCTTATAATAGTGAATCAAAACAATACAACTAATATAGTGTAGTTTCCTAACTTTTACTAACTTCAATCACTTTGTTGCAACTAATTACTTTGTTTATTATTAATGTTGTTGTAATCAATTTTAAAAACATAATTTTACTTCACATCTGTTACTTGTTCTGCCTCTATTATACAACAACTTACTTCAGTAGCAGATCATGAATAGAAAATATGTTTGAATTAGTGAAATCGCATAAAAGTCTAAGTACTATATATAACAAAAAAAAAATAGAATGTACAGATTTTAACAATTATCTAATTTTTTTTCCACTTGATATTCAACATACCAGTTGGAGTATAAATCAAACACGATTATGGCTTTATGGGAGGTTATTTTGAATCCAAAAAGTGAAATTATTGTTAATTTATAGCACCATAACGGAAACTTTTTATGCAAATCATGGGCTTTCCTCATCGTTTTAGTATCGACTAACTCAGGTTCATGAAACGTGCTCATCATTTTGAATGTGATCTTTGTTGGGTGGAATTCTTATGGTGGGGTATAAAAAACTTGTTCGTCTATCGGGTTTTGGATCACTTATTGGGCGCATTTGTTTCTTATTCGATTTATGGAACACCGATAGAGCACATATACTGCTTGTGACTATCATTTGTAACTTGGCTTGACTAAGTCCATAAGCTTGTTGTTATAGGCTCAAAACTCTTAAAAATGTGCTGAATGGACTATATCCAATATAAAACAAGCCTGCTAGCTCTAACTATTAGATGACACAATACAAGCATCTCTATGAATTCTTGACATCTTGTTTATTAGCTCACAATCCTTGAGTATGACATGCTGCAAATAGACAACATAACACACTGTTAAGTGTTAATGCTTGATGCTTTATAAAAAAGACTGAGGAGTATTTTTATGTTCAAGAAACAATAATGCATACCAAACATGATACTAACACACTATTTATGAAATACAACAAAAGAAGAGGCCATAAAAAACACAAGCTGACTTTTGTAGTACCAGGCCAGGCCGATAAGGAGAGAAAAAAATATCAACCCATGACTTTTGTAGTACCAGGCCAATAAGGAGAGAAAAAAGATCAACCCATAAAAACTTGGACCGCAAAAACACTACCAGCCAAACTAAACTAATTAAACACATTCCAAATTAAAACTGCAAATTAGACCTGACTTGCAGACATGTAGAGGCAAATCACTTGACAGACTAGAAATTAAGACATACTTTTATAGTTGTTACTAAGGTCCTTCCAAGAACAAGAAGGTGTTTGGGAATGCTTGTTACATCTGTTTACCAGCAGTAGGACAATAGCAAGAAATACAATAGCAAGAGTAACACAAGTTCAAAAACTGTAACTAATGACAAATATGTTAAGCTAAAGTTTCAACACTAGCCTGTAGACAAGTAGCAACAGGTTCAAAATAATACAAAACCACATATTCTCAAAAATGTAGAAAATAGGCAATAAATAACGTACCAATTTAAACGGTTTAATGCCAAATGTGTACAAATTGGGCATTAAAGTGGTGTAAAAGTGGCATCCTCACATTAACCAATCCTAAATTGCACAACAGAACTAACAATACAAAAGATGTGCACAAATAATTTGTTAAAAGTTTTTAGTCCACATCGTGAACATTAAACTTGATGAACCAGCACCACTATTGATTTTGGACAATTTCTTTTGTAGGATTCTTTGACTTTTTCCCCTTGGCCTAACAGGTATTGTTGATGCTGCTCTCCTTGCTGGTCTTGGGTGATCTGTTGGTGTTGCTTGTACAGGAGCAGAATCATTTGTTGTTTGTTCATCCCTTTCAACCCTTGATGATGTTGCTGCTTGAGATTGTTGTGTTTTTAGTTCATGCACAGCATCTGAATTTTGAATCTCATCAAATGTGTTCGTATCACCATGATTCAACCCAAACCAAGCACCCAACCTTTTAAAGAATGTTCTACCTTTACTTATTTGACCTCTTTTTCTTGCACCTCCTCTCATTTGTACTGTTATGTTTAGTCTTTATTTTAGCAAAAGTTCAGGGTAGTCAAGTGTTAAGTTTGTTATTAGTCAAATAAAGGGTCGTGGGTTAACTTGTGTCCCAAGCCCAGCCCATGACCGACTTAGGGTTTGTTCTCCCCTCTCATCTCTATAAAAGGAGGTAAAGGGGGAGGGGTCTTGTCACATTATTCTTTCAATACTAATCATTTAGTTAGGGTTTATACATTGTGCTCGTTCTTCTTCTTCTTCATTGTTGTCAATCATTATAAGCTGTAATCGTGTGTTGAAATCTTCACGGTTCTTGTTCCGCAATCTAACATCTAGGTGTTGTAGGCTATCAAAATCCTACAAGTGGTATCAGAGCTCGGGTTTGCGGGTTTTGCTAGAAGTTAGGACGAATTCATGAAGGCTTCTTGTGATTGTTTTCTAGAAGGAGCAGGAAAGTTTTTTCTGTTTGGGCTACCAGGTTCAACAAAAACAAGAAGGAGCAGCTGGTTGATAGTAAAGGGTTTTGTTTCCTTGAAGTGGTCAAATTCTTGTGGTTATCGACAAAAGAGGGTTTATTGTTTTTTCTTCAGATCGACAAGGTTCTGGATCTGCCGTTGTTTTCATTGTCGGAGAAGAAAAAAGAAACATAGGTGTTGTATGCTTTTATCTAAAAGTCAAACTACAAAGTAAATACACTTCAAAGGGTTTTTATTTTTATAAGTTTTTTGGCCAAGACTAATCAGTTTAGATTTAAAGCATATATTAGGCCAACACTTATTAGATTATTAGTTTTGTGTTTTTTATAAAACCAAAGGTTATTACTTTGTAGTGTTTGCACAAGGGACTTTGTTGAGGTTTCGATTTTGTGAGGGTATATCGCAAGGTTTAGTCGATCAACAAAGGGATAAAAGAATGACGGGAGCCAAATTTTATATCAAAAAATTCAATGGAACTGGTGATTTCGGGTTATGGAAAATCAAGATGTGTGCTTTATTAATTCAACATGGATGTAAAGCAGCTCTGGAGGCTTTACTCGCAGACATGGAAGCTCAAACGAAAGCTGAGCTAAACAAGAAAGCTCATAGTGCCGTGATATTATGTTTAGGTAACAAGGTTCTAAGAGAAGTTACCGGGGAGACGACTACAGCAGGGGTTTAGTCAAAGCTCGAGACTTTGTACATGACAAAGTCATGGCCAACAAGTTGTACCTGAAGAAGAAGTTGTATACATTCTACATGCCGGTTAGACAAAAGATTTTCGAGCATATAGATAAGTTCAACAAAATTGTTCTTGATTTAACAAATATTAAGGTAAAATTCAAGGATGAAGATCTTGCTTTATTATTTCTCACTTCTTTACCAGCATCATACGAATGCTTTGTGGATACCTTGATCTATGGACGGGAAGCTTTGACTTTGGAGGACGTGATGGCCACACTAAATTCAAAGGAAATCAAAGAAAGGTCTAAGGCGAAGGGGGATGATGGTGAAGGGTTATATGTGAGGGGAAGAACTGATCGTAAGGATTCACGTCAGTCAAAGGGAAAGTCAAGATCAAAGTCTCGAGGTGGAAGACTCAAGTGCTATATTTGCCAATATGAGGGTCACTTGAAGAGAAATTATCTGAAGAACAATCGTAAGAAGTCAACAGGTTACGTCAAGAAAGATGAGAAACCAAGCTCTAGTGGTTCGACTTATGATGATTCTAAGGTGATGATGGTGATGAGCGTACAGGCTCTGCTAGATTGGATCATAGATTCAGGATGTTCATACCACATGAAACCCAGGTTACATATACTTTTTGATTTTCTGGAATGCGATGGGGGCAGTGTATAGTTGGGTGACAACAGGGAGTGTAAGATCAGAGGTATTGACAAGGTGAGGATACAACTGAGAGATGGGTCAAGTTTTTTGTTACAGAATGTCAGGTATATTCCTGAATTGAAAAAAAACTTGATATCGCTGGGAACTCTTAAAATTGCAGTCGGGTAAAGTCAAGGTGATTAATGGTTCCAGGGTTGTTTTATCTGGAATACGGAGAGAAAATTGCGTATACTCTTTAGATGGCCATGCAATGGTAGGTGAGCTTAATGCTAGTGTTGAAGAAAAAGACAGTCTTGCGCAGGTTTGGCATAAAAGACTAGGACATATCAGCGAGGCGGGACTACAGGTACTGGAAAAGTAGGGGCTGTTTGGCAAGAAAAGTCTAGGTAAGCTTGATTTTTATGAGAATTGTATTTTGGGAAATTCACATCGAGATCGGCTCTCGGTTGTGGTTGTCAACAACTCAGGGTAGTGACTTAGACTAATTTCATTCTGGCTTATCAGGTTCCGTATCAGGTGAATTCATTGGGAGGTACGAGGTTTTCTTATGCTATGTTGTGATTTTCCAGGAGGGTTTGGGTTGATATCCTCAAGTTCGAACTATGATGAGAGCATTTGGGATAAGTCTCAAAGAGTGGGTAGTAGTTTGTAGAGATTCAAAACTAGGGTTGGGTTTGGTAGAAGCAGGAGGAACAGATATTGGTCTTTGAGTTCATGTAAAGGGTGAATTAGGGTGTTTGAGAAGCTATGAACTGAGGTGTGGGATTGCTAGGCATTTTGACAGTTGTCGGGATGCCTAAATCAGAATGGATGTTTGAAGGAACGTTTGAAAAGATCTCTCTTGGATTAGTTATGTTTTTTTCATTAATTCTGTCTGGATTGCCCCTACAAAGACCTTCTTTGGCTGGAAGCCGACTTGTTTGGCCGCTTATCTGATCAAGTGTGTCACCATCTACCGCGATTGAAGTAATAATATGCACCTATTGTGATGTGGTCGGGTAATCTAAGTGATTATGAGATGTTGAGGATTTTTAAATGTGTTGCATATACACATCGATAAAACAAGGTAATGCTCGCAGACCCGAGCGATATATGCAGGTCTTTTGGGTGTTATCATGTGGGTGTGTAAGGGGTTCAGTATTTTTAAGCGGTGTTTGAATTCATCTAAAATAGTCACTAGTAGGAACGTGGTCTTCAATGAAAGTGTCATGTACAAAGACACGTTAAAGGATTCTGGTGCATGTGTTGATAAGTCTGTTGAGGAATTACAAGTTGAGGTGGAACTGCAGAGGTTAAATAATCATACACTTGAGTAAGATCAAACAAATCAGGAAGATGGAGATGATGAAGATGCAGGGGATCAAAAAACTTATCAAACACCAGATCTTACAGATTATTAGTTGGCTCGAGATAGAGAGCCAAGGACAAGAACAAAACCTTTGAGGTTTCGAGATGAGAGTAATATGGCTGCTTACGCGTTTATTGCAGCAGAGGAAGAAGATAATCATGAACCGTTGACATATCAAGAGGTAGTTGCTTGTAAAGACAGTTCTAAGTGAAAAGCTGCTATGAAAGAAGAGATGGATTCTCTAGGGAAGAACAAGACCTGGGAGTTAGTAGATCATCCAGCTGGCAAAAGCTGGTGAGCTGTAAATGGCTATTTAAGATTAAGGAAGGGATTGAAGGTGTTCAAAAGCCTAGGTACAAGGCAAGGTTGGTGGCTCATGGAATCACACAAAGGGTAGGTATTGATTACAATGAAGTATTTTCTCTGGAAGTTCGACACACATATATTTGGGTTATACTTGCATTGACTGTGTGTAAAGATTATGAGCTGGAGCAGCTTAATGTAAAGACGCCATTTTTACATGGGAAACTTTGAGAGTGATTCCTAATGAGGCAGGCCACGGGATATGAACAAGGTAAAAAAGGCTAGGTATGTTAAAAAAATGTGCATTATCGGTTTGAAGACGTCATAGGCAATGGTATAGGAGGTTTGATGAGTATATGTTGAGCAACGGGTTCAAGCGTAGCAGTTACGACAACTGCCTATATTACAGGAGTTATACACCATGTGAGTATATCTATCTATTGTTATATGTAGACGATATGCTGATTGCTTGTAAGAGCAAGGTTGAGATTGGGTCTACCAAGTCTTTGCTTAAAAAGGAGTTCTACATGAAGGAGCTTGGGGAAAGCAAATGAAGATTATTTGTATGGAGAACTGGTCAGAGACTCGGATAGTCGAAAGATTTAGACGGGGTGTTCAACAATCCGGGTATGTTTCTAAGAATTAGAATAGATTTTAGAATAGACAATGGGAAATCGGTTAGATGTCATTGGTGTGGGCACTTCAAGCTTATTTGTCGTTGAAGGAATTGCGCCGGTTAGGGATTGTGATGTTTGAAAAGATTGAGTAAGTGCCATATGCAATGTGGTTAGGTGCTTAATGTACTGGACTGGTGTGTTCTGGCAAGCCAGATATAGGCGTAGGCTGGGTAAGTGTTGTTAGCGGATATTTGGCGAATTTGGGTAAAAATCATTGGGAACCAGTAAAGTGGATTTTGAAATATTTGCGGGGTACTACAAACGTGGGTTTAGTGTATGGGATAGATCTTGGCAACCATGTGGACGTAACAGGTTTTGTTGATTCAGACTACGCTAAGGATTTAGATAAAGGTAGGTCTATCACTAGTCACGCATTTTTAGTAAAGAGATGTGTTGCAAGCTGAAAGGAAACACTACAACACATGGTGGCTCTTTCAACTACAGAGGCAGAAGTATATGGCCCTTACAGAGGCTGTGAAGGAAACTATTTGGCTAAGGGGACTCTTGGAAGAGTTAGACGTAGAGCTTAACATGGGCTGTTAACTGGATATTATCAGGCCGCGCCGAATTCACTTATACGGACTCATGTTTGCATCGAAATGACTAAGACATCAATGTGCGTATTACTATATCACAGCAGGTCTTGGAGCGAAGCACGGTTAAAATTCTGAAGGTGGGTACTGAATACAATGCTGCAGATGCCTTGATGAAGGTAGTACCTGGACTTAAACTACAACACTGCTTGGAGTTGCTGAATGTTGGTGTAGGCTAATATAAAGCCTAAGGTGGAAATTGTTATGTTTAGTCTTTATTTTAGCAAAAGTCCAGGGTAGTCAGTGGTTAAGTTTGTTTTTATCAAATAAAGGGGTCTGTGAGTTAACTTGTGTTCCCAAAGCCCAGCCACATGATTTGTTCTCCCCCTTTCTGTTTTCTTTTTATCTCTATAAAAGGAAGTAAGGGGGAAGGGGTCTTGTCACATCATTCTTTCAATACTAATCATTTGGTTAGGGTTTATACCTTATGCTCGTTCTTCTTCTTTTTGCTGTCAATCATTATAAGTTGTAATCGTGTGTTGCAATCTTCACGGTTCTGTTCGCAATTCCTAAACATCCAGGTGTAGGCTCCGGACGATAGGTGTCAAAATCTACATTGTACTAACTTACCTACTACTATTGAACCTCCTATTCTTTCTTGTTTATTTTTAAAAAAAAAAAAAAAAAAAAAAAAAAAAAAAAAATGTAACCCTCTTTTCACCACTTTTTTGCACTACTTTATCACCACAAGATCCTTACATAGACTCAACAATATTTGTGAAATAACCCTCTTTTCTCTCCTAGTCTGCACTACATTATCCTTGCCAGAAACTCTAGCATCCGCAACACTAGATCCTCTCACATGGACCCCACATTATATACCTGTAATGCTTCTGGTGCGTTAGACCCTTCTAGTCTGCTTGTATTCACAAAAACCTGGGAATGTTTAGAAACCTATCAACAATATGAGGTTCCTCAATCACTAGTTTTCTTTTGCCTAGATTTCTTTTGTTGGTGGTTTGGCGGGGTTTAATGTTTTTTTCTTTTTTATAGCCTGCCTTTATTATGACCCTTTTACCACAATTTGAATGTCATTTTCAGTACAACCATTTCTTGTCTTGCTCTAATTCTTTTCTTGATGGGCCTATCGAGCATAGTTTTTGGTTTGGGTGGCAAAATAATAGAAGACTCACCACATTCTGGCCAAAAGGAGATGACGTTGAATGGAGTCAAGTATTGATTGTAAGCTTAGATGTACAACATGCGGACATGCTATTCTAGATACTTTCCATATACGACAGCTGCATGTCTTAAGACTCTTATCAACCTTGAATGCTTGATAACTGTTCCTCACCTCATATAAGTTTCCACCTGCTGGAATTACATGCCAAAACCTAAAAATAATGAAAAATATCATATGTGTTCATATCACCTCAAATAAGTTTCCAACTTCATCATAGTGTTCATTCGTTCCAACATATAATCACCCTCATTGCCTCAAGCATTGTAATCAAAGGCTTATTCCTAACTCTGAGAAGGACAAAATTGAAACACTCGCTAAAACCGTTCTCAATTGCTTAACAGTTTGAACGACCCCTAAAGAAAGCCCTACACCAAGTTGGATCTTTTTTTTTTGGTAAAGGGGAATTCCCCGTAAAATATCTTTTGATTTTTTTTACGGTTAATAGACAAAGATGTTACTAAAGTTTGCTAAAATGTTCGATTATGTTACTAAAGTTTAAAACGTTTACAGAAAGGTTACTCAAGTTTTGCGTTATCGGTTATTTAAGTTATGTAAATAGTTTATCTTTTTAATGCGGGTTTTTTTTAATTTTTTTTAAGAACGACAGATTTTTTAACTTATATTCATATACCGTTTTCAAACACTTTATACATTTGTCTTACGTTTTTGTAGTTTCTTTACATTTTTGTACGGTTTTTACGTGCTTTATACGAAAAAACGTACAAAACATACAAAATGGTAAAAACGACAACGACGTATGAAAACGGTTAGAAAATAGATCGTGGTGAAAGAGCAAGCAGGTTATTAATATATACTGATATTGTTGAGAAAGAAGACAATTAATCATCCTAGAAATTTATTGTGGCTTAAAGACTTGGTTGGAGAAGTATTAATAGGTTAGGGTTTTGAGGATGAAAATGAGGGAGAGAACTAGGTCTACAATTGACAACGTTTTCTAAATTTGGTCACACAATCAATGGATTTAGTAAATAAGTTGACCGATCAAAACGTACTGAAACGGTATGAAATAGATTATATATATATATATATATATATATATATATCTATATATATATATTATTATATATATACTATATTAATGTGTGTGTGTGTGGGTAATTTATTTATTGAATAATTAAAAAATATATAATTGACATGGATATATAAATGCAAACGATCGAAACGTACATCAAGCGTATAAATAAGTAACAAGACGGAGAATAGTACAAAAATGGATGAAAATAACATACATAAACGGATGAAAACGTACAAAAACAGACGTAATAATAAACCCGTGAACTATAGTAACTTTCTTGTAACATTTAAAACTTTAGTGTCGACGTGGACAAGGGAACCGGTAAATCATCCGGTTGCCCACCTTAGGAGTAACCTGAGGTTGACTTTTTTAAACGTGCAGTAACCAATAAAATAAACCCGTATACTTGAGTAACATATCTGCAACGTTTTAAACTTTAGTAGGTAATCGAACATTTTAGCAAACTTTAATAACATCTTTGTCTATTAACCCTTTTTTAATCAAGTATTTATGGTCATTTGGATTAGCTCTTTTAATTTTGTTCATGATTTTCTTAAGGGATAGTCACCGAAATAATCATCATACTTGCCACCATATACTTTTCTAACCCCTTACTATCATTTTTGTCTTTTGTGATCATTAAAGTTCATTTTTTGTCCTTCTTAGGAGTCTTTTTGACCCACTTAGCCGGTAACAAGTTTTTCTTTCTTTCATACGTGGCAGCCACATACGATTTTTAGGGCTACAAAAGGATAATGTTTGTAAGTTTGGTACTTTTAAAATTATTTTCCTACAAAAAATTATCTTTAAATTATTTTTTCAAATAATTATTTTTGGTTTATACATTTTCCTACATTTTTTGTAATTATTTTATACTTGTAATATTACTATGTGTTTTGTAAAAAAAATTGTACTTATTTTATACTTGTAAAATTACAATATTTTTTGTAATTATTTTATACTTGTAATATTACTTATTTTATACTTGTAAAAAAATTCAAAAAAAATATTTTTGGTTTATACGTTTTTGTAATTATTTTCATACATTTTTTTGTGATTATTTGAAAAATATATTTTTCATACTTGTAATATTACTATGTTTCAACGACAATTTGTAATTATTTAAAAATTTTGGTTTATATATTTGCATATGTGTTTTGTACGTTTTCATACTTTTTTTGTACGTTTCATACGTTTATGTACCAAAAATTTTAGAAATATATAAACCAATAATTTATGAAAACTGAAAAAACGTATAAACCAAAAATTTTAAAAATAATTACAAACAGCCGTTGAAACAGAGTAATATTACAAGTATTTAAAAAAAGGGAAAAAATTATTTTCCAGAAAAATATTTTTTTGAAATAAAATTTTTGTATTAAAAAAATTGTATAAAAAAATTATTTTTTTGAAAATATATATTTTTATATAAAAAAGTATTTTAAAAAAAGGGAAAAAATTGTAAGGAAATAATTTATAAGAAAAATATTTAAAAAAAGGAAAAAAAATTTGTTGATCCCAATCTGAATAGATCTTTCTAGCCTGTTAAGGGTGGTAACCAATCTGGATAGATCCAAACTAACTACAATATAAACAATGACTATGAACAATATAAGTTATGCGAAAACTAACTTATACTGCTAAGAAGAATAATGAATAAAACAGAACTTTGATTACTATTAATCTGCTAGGTTACAAAATACTAACTATGAATATTTGTGGAACTTTTATCATTAACTAGTGC
>BQNB010148824.1:0-16249 GCA_026074375.1 Tanacetum coccineum | reverse complement strand
GACGACCTCCGCGGCTTCCACTTCCTTCACAAGCAACTGCGCTTTCAAACTTTTAATCTCCTCATCCCGAGCCTTCAGCAACAAATTTTTCTCCTCCACAAAAGAACTCAATCTCCTTTTCTCTCTAATATTGAACTCAGCACGCATTCTCACTTCAACACTAAGCGATATTTGGCAAGCAACCCCTACATTGAGTTCCATAAAAAGCTGGTCGTGCTCCATCTCACGGATCGAAGCAAAAAACTTAGGAGGAGCAAACTCATCCACCATCTCGCGACAAGTACGACCATCATCTAGGTGAGAACCATTGGTGACACTCCATTGGGGTACGTACACTTTCTGAAGATCTGTGTCGGGGCTAACAACAGTACGGATACCGCCAACAATGAAGTCACTACCAGTAAGGCCAGAAAAGCCACCTACGGTATGCTCAGCCCTAGAAGAAGAACCACCACCAAAAATAGAAGACTCAATAAATTTTTCCTTAACAGTGGTAGTCGGGTCAACCGTAAAGGTAACGGTAGTCGTCATTGTCATCAACGGAACGGAAGGCCTGACAAAAGAATCAACTTCAGCTTCTACAATATTAGCACCTGAATGGTGAGAAGAGTCTGAAGATATGACAAACCTTGGAGGAGTAGTAATGGTTCAGAGGTTGTCCCCGACCATAAAGTCAGTTTGATCCTCATCCTCTCGCTCTGGTGTCACGGACACCGAAGAAGTAATAAAGGGTAGGGTAGGTAAGGCCACAACCCCAACCTCCGGATTCAACACAGCTCTAGCAAGTAATCTCTGGAGCGCGAACCTAGATTTACCAGCAACAGATGGCCCAGTTGAAGTTCCGTGATCTTCCCTTAACTTCTTAGGGGGGTGTGAAGGTTCATCGGCATCAGAAACAACCGTTTTCCTTTTTCTTTGACGCCTAGGTTGCACAAGAGCTGCGTCTTCAGCAACAATCTCCGCTGTTTCACTAACTTGCGGAACACCAACACCATGCCCACCACTCACAGAATCACCCTGCTCTGCATGACTACCGCTGCCTCCTTCGTCAAAAAGCTTGTCCACACTTGCCTCTAGCTCGCTTGAGGCACGAGCAGGAGCAACCGGTAAGAGCGGAACAACACGCCCCACAGTGGTATCCAACAACTTTGGCTCACCTTCAGCACGCTGCCTCTCACCAATCCTCACCTTTGTAGGATCGACAGTTTGGATAAAGGAGAGCAAATCCATTTCTACACAAAAAGAGACAAGAATAAAATGGTTAGCAAAAGTAATGAAAAGGCAAAACACAAGTAAGATATAACAATAAGCACCCACCCTCATTGTTATCACGTAGAAATTGGGGGTAAGTATCTTCATCTAAAGTATAGTTACGACTAATCCCTATTAAGCAAAGGAAAGGTTTTGGATACTTGTGGAAAGGAGCCGGATACGCAACAAGGGTAGCATAATGTTCCGCATTATATTGGGAAGACTTAGGAAAAGGGTCTTTTGTCGCGCTTTTGTGCGTAGATAAATAAAAATTATTTTTTCCCCCCACCCCCAACCGAAAGGAGGCAGGACAAGCAAAAGCGTCGACCCAAAAGAAACGATCATTCCAGCTTTTCAATGAGTCTAACGGTTTGGTGTAATACACGACATCATTCCCCTGGCGTTTACTGAACGACATCCAGCCTTTATTTTTGGAATTAACATAAAAACAACAAAACAACCCAACCGTTGGTTCAAAACCGTGAACACGGCAAAGGATCACTTTGGCCGCACTGATAACGGATAGCTGGGATATATAAATACGATAGTATCTGAGCACGTCAACAAAAAAGGTGGAAAGCGATAATAAAAAATTAGCATACTCAAAAAATCTAGTATATACACCTATCTTGCCAATGGGCATTTCATGAATCGTTTGATCAAGGTTGGCTAACTGTGGATGAACCTCATCAGGAATATGGTACGTTTGACAAAAAATTTGCAGAGCCCTTTCAGTGAGGGCAGATTTTATATCCGTAATACTGCCCATGATAAAAAGAAAACAAAGATTGGGGCCTAACCTGAAAGTCTAAAAGTTCTTCAAAGTATGGCACAAAGGATACAGATTGGAAAAAGCTTCAAGAATTTTTTAACAATGGCGATTCTAGGTGGAGAAGATGGAAGAGGAAACAGTGAAAACCACACCGAGTATTTATACTCTAGGGGTAGTAAAAACAACATTTCTTCAGATACACCCACGTGGCCATGACCTCTGGGCCAACGGTCAAGATTGAAAATGAAAAATAGTGATGACAGTTAAGCAGTTGGACTAACCAGTCAAATCAGTCAGAATATGAAAGACCACAAATGAACCACGTCAGTCACGTCTCACCTACCAATAAAAAGAAACGTCGCGGAAATATAAGTAACCGCGGAAGAAGAAGAAAGGCACGAAAGGATACCGGAACCTGAGTCTAGCAATACCTACCGCACGCAACAATATCGCACGCAATAGGCATACTAGACTGGGGGGACTTGATGACGTATAATGGGTATACCAGGCTCCTGGGCCTGAACCATATTACCGCAATAGGCCCCAGGCCCAACCAAGCAAGTAAAAGCAACAAAAAGCATAATGGGCCAGAACTAAGCCCAATTCCATATTGGCACGGCCCGAAAGAAGCAAGCCGGACGCGACAAACCCTCCGCAGACCAACAAGTGTCCGCGGAAGGGAATTAGCGTCCGCAAGCCACGATTACAAGCGGATCCTTATCTAACAAGGGTCCCACTTCGGCCTAATAACAGAAATGAGCGAAATACTAGGAAAACCTAATATTTGGCTCACCTATAAATAGGGGTATTCTGACACCCCACAAGGTACGTTTTTCTGATCACATTCTACACACACATACTCTGACACTCTCTGACAAAACATGAATACTTACTCTCACGCCGGAGTCTAATCGTGGGGTCCGTCCCCACGATAAGATTAACGGTTTACTTCTATTTGTGCAGGAAACTATCCAAATCACTTGACTTAGTACAAGATCTGCTCCACTCACATCTAGTTGGCCCAGTCCAATAAGCGATCCAGATCCAACTTAGACCCATAACGCAAATTGTACTAACACTTATCTTTCTTACTTTTTACATAATGATAATTTTACCCTTAACCAATTAATTTATAACTTTCTTAAAATTTGTAATTATAGCCTCAAAGTAAGAGTGATATGGTAAACTTAATCTAAATTTCTTATCTATTTTTAGAAGTATACAATTAATTTGAGATAACCCAAAAAGAAAACGTAAACTATAATTACGAGACGGAAGAAGTATAAGGAATCATTCAATTCTTTCTTGAACCTAGAACATAAGTAGCAAAAAGTGATTAACACGTTGAGGGATTGTAACTTTCATATATGAAACATAAACGGGCTGATTAAATAACCTAAATTAGTTGGGCTTGAACAGTTGGATATAAGAAATTGGCCCATAACTAAAGAAAAAAAACAAGTCACTCCGAGTAATAGAACAATTGTCCTATTGTCCACTTTTTGGATCAGAGTCATAAGACCTTATAAGGGATAGTTTACCCACAAGCCCTCTAGATTAAAAATAACTGATTGTTCCGCTACTGTGCGATGCAGCGAGAAACCGTTAATTTTTTTTATGCTGGTTGATTTTTTTTCGTCTCATGTTTAATACTTTGTTTTTTTTTTTCTTAATGTGGCTTATTAGTTGGGCCTCAATAGTTTTAAAAGTTTGTTTTTTTTGTATTTGTTTATGGTATTTTTTAATATAATTTATGAGATTTGGGTATATAGTTGTTAGTCATGATTGCTCTGCTACGTTGATGCGAGGCGTTAAATTTCTTTTTGTCCGGTTTATTTTTCTGGGTCCTCATGTTTGAATATTTTGTTTTTTTATATGGCCTTATGTGTTAAGGACGTCATGTCGTGTGTATTTTTGACCTGAATAAAACTTTCTTAAAATTTGTAATTATAGCCTCAAAGTAAGAGTGATATGGTAAACTTAATCTAAATTTCTTATCTATTTTTAGAAGTATACAATTAATTTGAGATAACCCAAAAAGAAAACGTAAACTATAATTACGAGACGGAAGAAGTATAAGGAATCATTCAATTCTTTGTTGAACCTTGTACATAAGTAACAAAAAGTGATTAACACGTTGAGGGATTGTAACTTTCATATATGAAACATAAACGCCTAAATTAGTTGGGCTTGAACAGTTGGATATAAGAAATTGGCCCATAATAAACAAGCACTCCGAGTATATAGAACAACATGTCCACTTGTCCACTTTTGCGGATAAGAGTCATAAGACTATAAGGGATATTTACCCAAGCCTCTCTAGATTAATAACAAGTGTGATTGTCTGAGCGATGCTGCGGGACGTTAATTTTTTTTTTTGTGATGGTTTTTTTTCGGTCTCATGTTTAATACTTTGTTTTTTTCTTATATGGGCTTATTTGTTGGGCCTCATGTTTAAAGGTTTTTTTTTTGCTATTTGGTTTATTTTTTTTAATATAATTTTATGAGATTTGGGTAAATATGTGTTAAGCATGATTGCTCACGCGTTGATGTGAGACGTTAATTTTTTTTTTTTTGCGGGTTTATCAGTAGTCATAATTTCAGTGAAATTTATTATCTGCACATAGAGTAAGTACATGCAGCCTATATGATTTGTACTAGTACCATTGTTTTGTTAACATCACACATTGTAAAAAAAACTACTACGTAATTTCGTTGGAATAAATTCTAAAAACAAACAATCAAGTTTAACAATAAATCCAAACATGTGAAGGGTTGCTGTTCCATTGATCCCATGCATGCTATTGTTAACGCTACTAGCTACCAGCCTGTCCTTTTGGGAAGACGTGTCCACATATAAGGACCACTTTCCCCATACTATACAAATACTTGCCATTTTTATACATTTGTACCCTCTTTTTGCAAAAAAAGTAATTTTAGGTCAAAAAGTTTGTCTAAGCTTATGTTTTGGGCTTAGACTTATATTTTATAACCACTTTATGGCTTATAAATGATACGTTCATAAGCTCATTCTTAGTGTTTGGGGTAGCTTATTATTGCTAAAGATGTAAAATGACATAAGTATACTTATATTAAATTGTAGTTGTATAAGGGTACAAATGTGTTTTTCCATCGACTCTTTTTAAAAACAAGCCGTCAATCTACCAATCCTTATATAAGCAAAAATTTGGACTTATGAAAGACCTTACATATAAGCTCGTAAGCCTAAGTTTATAAGCTTTAACCAAACACTCATATGAGCTTATTTTAGTTATACAGTATATGTTAATAAGCTCATAAACATTTCATAAAAGCCTAAACAAACGCCCCCTAGCTTATTACAAACTATTATTGAGTTAATGTGACTACATACAACTAGTAAAAAAAACACATTTCACGTTGCCCTATTATATATCTAAATGTGTCATCTAACATCTATGAGCTACTCATGTTGCCCTATTATCTGAATTCCCACACATGGTAAAAAAAAAGCATTATGGGTTATGCAAAAGCTCATTATCAGCTAGTAAGTTTTGTATGTTGTTTGGGTTGGACCACAAAATGATCCATAATTGCATTGGCCTTTGAATAATTTCACAAGTCATTTTCAATCTCCTTCTCTTGCGCACCCAAACATAAATCTTTATTTTTAATGCTTATGTTATGCTTCCCTTTGGCTACTTTATTTTTACCAACCCTTTTTGTTGTTTATCAATATATGTCTTGCATGATTTTATTTACTTTTTCACTTTTATACATTTATAACCTTTTCCCCCCACTCACTCTTTAAAATTATAGAATTTTAAATATAACTTAGCTAGGGATTAGAATCCTCTAAAGTTTAGTTAAACATGACAAATTAATTAATTGTATAAAACTTTTTCTTTTAATAAAAATTATGGGCCCACTTATTTATTTTCAATCACAATAAACTTAACATGATCAATCATGTTTGATCATAACTTTAGAGGATCCTTTTCCCTTAGCTAGCTACTATGTGTGCCAAAAGAGAGAATTGTTGCTCTGAAAAAAGTGGAGCCCTACCATAAGAATGTTGGTTCCATACTTGATGAAATTATCAATGAAAGTGACCTAAATCACCATGCACCATTTTTGTCCTCACATAATCCTTTATCAAAATTTACCATAGCCTTTTTCAGAATTAAGGTGGTTTTGAATTTGAAAAGAAAAAAAAAATCAACTTCAAAGTATACCTCATTATAAGGTCTTCGCTTCTATAAGAAAAAATTCGTGGATTAAATGATTAATAATAATGTATCAATGATTCAATTCCGTACGATAACTAGATACTTAAAAAGAAAAGAATTAGCATTTTGGGTCCCGAGTCCTTTGGATGTCATATTAATAGGCTTTAAAGACTGGTAAAATTTTATGAATTGATAGATAGAGCCATGCATAATTATTGCATGGTATACGACTTAAAGTTAGTCAAATTACATCCACTGTGTGTTACTTACATGATTGCCTATATTTAACAACTTTTGGTTAAGCTGTTTCTGCAGTTATGCATGCCAACTACTATACAAAATCGATTTGTGTGTTATTACTCATTATATGTAAGTAAGATTTACACGAGATTTATATTGGACTGCATGCTCGATCGTATAAGTTAATCTGATACCGGTCATGATGAATGACAGGGCGACAACCCTTGTGGTGGTCCGCTAGCAACTTAGTAATAAAATATGATAATTCACCATTGAAGGCTAATTGATTTGCTTGCCTTCAATTGATAACAACTATCTTATATATATGATATAAGAGAACATTTTAGAATCGTTACCATGGGCTTGAGCCAAATACAAATTAATGACTAATAAATACTAATAAATATCTTGACTTGACTTGGATGATGATTATTGACTCTTTACTTTTATTGTTGAACGTTGACTTGATTTATACAAGGCTAATATGAAGATGTACTCCAGAAAAAGAAACCGTTCTGGAATTTGCTAGCCTTTTTCAGAATTAAGGTGGTTTTGAATTTGAAAAGAAAAAAAAAATCAACTTCAAAGTATACCTCATTATAAGGTCTTCACTTCTATAAGAAAAAAATCGTGGATTAAATGATTAATAATAATGTATCAATGATTCAATTCCGTACGATAACTAGATATTAAAAAGCAAAAGAAATAGATTATTGGGTTTCCCGGGTCTATAGGATGTCATCTTAATTAGGCTTTAAAGACTGGTAAAATTTTATGAATTGATAGATAGAGCCATGCATAATTATTGCATGGTATACGACTTAAAGTTAGTCAAATTACATCCACTGTGTGTTACTTACATGATTGCCTATATTTAACAACTTTTGGTTATGCTGTTTCTGCAGTTATGCATGTTCAACTACTATATTACAAACTCGATTTGAGTGTTATTACTCATTTATGTATGTAAGATATTTACACGAGATTATATGGACTGCATGCTCGATCGTATAAGTTAACCCTTGTGGTGGTCCCCTAGCAGCTTAGTAATAGAATATGATAATTCATCATTGAAGGCTAATTGATTTGCTTGCCTTCAATTGATAACAACTATCCTAAATATATGATATAAAAGAACATTCTAGAATCGTACCATGGAGCTTGCGCCCAATAACAAAATTAATGGCCTAATAAACTACTAATAATACTAATAAATGTCTTAACTTGATTGGATGATGATTATTGGCTCTTTACTGTTCTTGTTTGAACGTGACTTGGCTTTATTACAAGGCAATCTTCCCCTCAGTGTGAGAGGGGAGGATCTTCGGACGTCCAGACTGGAGCGAAAACTCAAAGAAATACAGCTGTGGGGAGACCCTTAGTAAAAAATATATGCATAATGAAAATTGGAAGGGACATGAAGCACACGAACTGACCGGAAAGCAACTAGATTCTCGGACAATATGAATATCAATCTCGCTGTGTTTAGAACGTGATGCGCACAGGATTGTGTAGTCAGGTACACAGCACTACTTATCAAATAGACAAGAGTAGCAGTAGAGAGAGGAGTGTGAA
Source organism: Tanacetum coccineum (assembly GCA_026074375.1). Taxonomy (NCBI): domain Eukaryota; kingdom Viridiplantae; phylum Streptophyta; class Magnoliopsida; order Asterales; family Asteraceae; genus Tanacetum; species Tanacetum coccineum. Next base: position 8,203 of record BQNB010148824.1, on the reverse strand, counting down.
GTTTCCAAGCAACAAAATTCCGAATCCACTCAGTCACTAGCAAAACATTCACAAACACCTCAATATTTGCCTCAGCACTAGAACGAGACAATGTAACCTGCCGTTTGGCAAACCAAGACAAAAGGTTATCACCAGGAACATACAATACTCGAAGGTAGACCTACGAGTAACAGGGCAACCAGCCCAATCAACATCTGTATAAGCAGTGAGTTGACTAGTGGGATGAGACATGAAAGTCTGAAGTCCATGGTCAATGTCCCCCGAACATAGCGCAAAATATAGCTTCAAAGCAGTAAAAATGTGGATAGCGGATCATGATGTAAAGACGATACCTGCTGCACACATAAGGATAAATTTGGGCGTGTGAATGTCAAAAATGAAGGGACTGCAAGGCTTCGATATAAAGTAGGCGTTGTTGACAGGGTCACCATCAGAACGAGTTTGGATTAGTGTCCTAGGGGTTTTGAATGGGTTACAATGCTGCATGTGAGCGCGCTCAAGAATTCCTCTGCCAACTTTAGTCTTAGCAAAAACAATCCAGATTCGATCGTTGTGAATACACAAGGACTTAATTGAGAGAGCCAAGGTCAGTCATAGCAAACTCACTATGAAGCAATGTAATAATGCGTTGTAAGATAGTAGTAGACGAAGCTGTGAGTATGATGCATTCCACATTTAAGAGCAGATAAGCAACATTCGAACCATTTGATAAACAAATAAGTGCGTAAACTCGGTGTTTACTATGCTGAAAATCGAACCGTGTAATAAAGTAGAAAACCGCTGAAAACATGCCCGAGGAGCTCTGTAATAACCCGTACAAAGACGCTGCTAATGATAAAACATAATCAGGGTGGCGAAATCACACAAACCCCTGGTGGTTGATGCATGAGACTGTCTTAGATAACTAGCATCGAAGAAAAGCATTTTCACATCAGCTGTATGAATAAAGCCAATCCGTGTCACTGACAAGACTCAAGACAGTACGTATAGTAGCGGTTTAAGACCGGGCGTAAAGGTCTCAACATAATCAATCCCTGCTATTGACTGCGACCATACGCAAACCAATCGACGCTTCTTACCTTGGCTCAACGAGCATTACATTAAACTATGCTTGAAAACCCGCCACATAGAATCGAATAATATTAGCATTAGCTGGGCGAGGCACAAGAGCCCACGTTCCGTTAGAAATCAAAGCATTATATTCATCTACCATAGCCTTATGCCAATTAGGGTCACGAAGAGCATGTAAATGAGAGCGAGGAATAGGTGAAGTAGTGGTGGCATGACAATTCATACGCGCAAGAGGTTTTGAAATTCTAGCTTTTGCACGGGTGACCATATGATGAGTATTGGTAGTTGGGGCGTTCTCATGAGCAGTAGCAGCAGGTAGGGGTGTTATCGGGTCGGGTTATCGGGTTATCGGGTCATAACGGGTCGGGTCATATCGGGTTTTGATTTTTAAAAACTCACCCGAAACCCGACCCGATAAGTAATCGGGTTATCGGGTTTGGGTCTTATCGGGTCGGGTCTTATCGGGTCGGGTGCTTCGGGTTATCGGGTTGACCCGACAACATTTTTTTTTCACATATAAAAACATGATTAAAAAAAAAAAAATATATAAAAGATGAAGACCTGGGAAACAAACTAAAACAATTAGATAGCATGAGGTTCAAAACGAATTAACATTCGTGTAAGGTTTTAACAAAAACGCTATTAAAGTAACCAACAATAGTATCCCTTGTGGGTTTCGTGGATGTAAGTATGTAACCATGATATAACTGGTGATGCAATATCTGAAACATGTCCTAATTCTATAAAAGTAATATAACTTATTCTGACTACTTGATGCCTAAAATGTCCCAATGACTTGCCCCAAAACAACACTCGAGAAAGTAACCTGACATTAACTAAAAAAATATTCCATAAAATCAAACTGGACATTAACAAAAAAACATTATAAAAAGCTAACAAAACTGGCGGGAAAAAAATCCGAAAATCATCATTTAAGCCTAAAGATTGTCAAATTATACGAAACCAAGGAGTTAATTAAGGGATCATAAAAAAAGATTAAACTTTAACCAACATATACTTATAAAAGGAATACAAAACGAACCCAAAAAAAAAAAGACTTTTCGGGTCTTATCGGGTTGACCCGCTAACCCGATAGTAATTTTTTTAGTTAACCCGAACCCGACCCGATAACACTATCGGGTTATCGGGTTCGGGTCAAAATAACCCGACAAGAATATTTGACCCGATAAGACCCGACCCGATAAGCCTTATTGGGTTCGGGTTCGGGTCGGGTCAACCCGATCCGATTGACACCCCTAGCAGCAGGTGAGGTGATATGGGTATTCGATGTTGAGCTTGGTGTAGTGGGATCATGAGTTGAAGATAAAGGAGGGATCGACATTTGTTGGTGGGTTGCTGGAGTACGAGGGATAAGGGAGTGGTGTGGGGATTGCGGTTGGGCTTGAGGTGATTGGGTAGGGCTCGTGTGAGTAGGAGATGGAGGCATGGTAGTTGGGGGAGTTAATTGGTGATTGTTAGGATGAGTAGTTTAGGACGTATGGGTGTTGTGAGGGGGTAGCAAGAAATCGTAGGATGGGAGTGTGTCGGGCGTCATGGACCCAAAAGGGAATTGGTCTTCATCAAAGATGACATGTCGGGAGATTATGATTTTGTTGGTTGAAAGGTCAAGGCAACGGTACCCTCGATGTAGAGCCGGGTAACCAAGAAAGACACATGCTGTGGACCTAGGTTGAAGTTTATGATCAAAGGAAATGTGTGAATAACAAAGGCATCTAAACACTCGCAAATGATCATATGTGGGTGGTTTGTTATGAAGCTTAGTGAACGGTATCTCATTATTGATGGCAGTGGATGGAAGGATATTTAAAAGGTGAGCGGCCATGTTTAGGGCTTCCACCCAATATGATGGAGGTATGTGTGCTTGAAACAGTAAGGTGCGGGTAATGTTGTTAAGGGTGCGTAGCATACGTTCCGATTTCCCATTTTGTTGAGAGGTTTTGGGACAAGAAAACCGAAACTGCATGCCATTTTGGCGAAAAAGGTTGTGAAAGCGGGTATTATCATACTCACCTCCATGGTCACATTGCAAAGCCTTAATATCAACATTAAATTGTTTATTCACATATGCGCGAAAAGTAACAAAGGTATCGAACAAGTCGGATTTATGAAGCAAAGGATACACCCAAACATAATGCGAGAAGTGATCCAAAAAAATAGCATAATATTTAATGCCACTTTCACTTGAGATGGGGGATGTCCATAAATCAGAGTGAATAATATCAAATACAGACCCAACATTCGACTCGGAACTGTAAAAAGGAAGCTTAGTGTGTTTGCCTAATTGACAAGCATGACACAAAGCGGGCAACTTTGTTTTATTATATGAAATAAAATGAGAAGACTCTAAACGACGAAGCATATCTTCACTCGGGTGTCCAAGGCGTCTGTGCCACGTGGTGGGGCTCAATGAAAGCAAAGCAAAGGTTGTGGTAGAGGATGGTTGTTGAGTGACAGGGTATAGATCACCAGTACTATCACAGCGGAGAAGAAGCCGGCGGGTCTGGTAATCCTTCACAGAGAATCCATAAGCATCAAAATCAACAGACACATTATTGTCACGAGTGAATTGTCGAACCGAAATCAAATTTTTAATTATATTAGGTGTGACAAGAACATGATGAAGGTGAAGGGGTTTATGTGGTGTATGCAAAAGGCTATGGCCCGTGTGAGTCACGGGTATGGGTTGGCCGTTGCCAACAAATACAGATTTATACAAGCTTGGATTGCTAAAAGAAGTGAGCATACCTGTGTTCTCGGCTAGATGAGAGGACGCCCCAGTATCCATGTTCCAATTTGATTCTTGTAGAGTCATCGTTTGGAACGCTTGTGAAGACGAGTATGGATGGGCCTGCTGGATTGGTATTTGGGCCGGCTGGGGTTGCACTTGGGCCGGCTGAATTGGCACAGAAGACACCAAATTAGCTTGAGGGTGTGTCATGTATGATGCGGGCTGAGCAGGTGATGGACAATAGTGTCCAAGTCCAGACTGAAGATAAACATAACCCAAATTGTTGGGTTGGGCCGAGTATAGGGGTATAGGGTGTGAAATGGATTCGGCCATGTTGGACTGTTGGAAGTTAACAAAGCCCATGTTGGGTGTAAATGGATATGATCCATTAAAGTAGCTTGATAATGCAACATTATATTGATTGGTAACACCTTGAGACGTGTGAACAGCAGGTAGACCAATTGTGTTATTATAACTTGTCATGATGTGCGCTTAGAAGAAAAGTAATACGGCAACAATTAAGCATGCAATATGAAAAGGAAATAATGCAAGCAAATGATAGCAGCAGCAGGCAAGCAAAGACAGAAAAAAATGCAACGACAGATTTAAGGATTTAGGGGCGTGTATTTTTTTTGAAGTGTTTAGGGTTGGCTCTGATTACCATATTAGAATATGATAATTCACCATTGAAGGCTAATTGATTTGCTTGCCTTCAATTGATAACAACTATCCTATATATAGGATATAAGAGAACATTCTAGAATCGTTACCATGAGCTTGAGCCCAATACAAATTAATGACTAATAAATACTAATAAATGTCTTGACTTGACTTGGATGATGATTATTGACTCTTGACTTTTATTGTTGAACGTTGACTTGATTTATACAAGGCTAATACTTAGCATATGTATGGGGTCAGGGGAATCACCCCCAAAACATAAACGACATCATATGATCGTAATTAGTTGGCAACAAGTTTTCCCGCTAACTAGGGCTGTCTCAAGGTTACGTGAGGCCTAAAGCTATTTCGCTGGTAAAGGCCTTCTATTTTTTTTATACTTTTAAAACTAGTCGAATGATTATTGATCATCCCTATCAAAAAAGTTGTTTTCCTATTTCCATGCATAATAATCAAAATGTGAGAGAGAACGCATCACGTTGACATAATTTAGCAGCATCAATTCATCATGCTTTATACGGTAGATTTTAAAAAAAAATAGGTTTTCTCGGTAAATGTATTATTTCAAAAAATGATTCAGTACAATGGTGTGGGTGAATCTTACATCTGAGCCTGTTACATAGACGATCACTAACACAACAAACATAAATACTCCAAAAGAGGATACGTGATATCAAAATAAATCTATTTCTTCATCCGACGATGGACCGTGATATCAAAATCATCACAAATAGCCTGAAGGTTTTCAGACATATCGTGACTTTCATACATATCATCATCATTCCCATTTTGTTTCCCTCCATTTTTCCAACAAGCTATTAGTACTATATCCACTAACTACCATTTGCCACTATTTAATTGTTGATCTGCCATAACAATTCATGTTAATTGGTGCCCAAACCCTCTTCCACTCACTCGTCACTACGCTGTAAAGACAGTAGAGGGAAACTTTTAGGTTAAAACGCTTTTACTCATCATCATCAACAAGCATAACTTTTCCATCAACAATTTGTTTTTCTAGTTTATCAATTCTTTCTACTATCGGGGTAGTGCTAACACTACTAGATGCCATTAAAAGATCCATGATAAGTCAGGAACACACTATAATTAGCCTCCTTCCCAGCTGACTTTGAATTCCCCTTATTCGTACCCAAGTCACAATCATTTTCAAATAATTTTCAACTGAATTAGGTGCGTAAAATAGGTTTATATTACTAACATCTTGTCGATGCACTTCAACTTGCTTCTTTTTACCACCTGTGATGGCACTATTCTTATTAGAGACGGGTTTGTAAACTTGTTTAGTTGGTTTAAAATCCACCTTTGGACCAACTTGGACACCTCTAACAGCTTGTCTAGTAGTCTTCAAGTTCTTCACCACATCCGAGACAATTTTTTTGGACAATCATCCAGACCATGACCAAAATCCTTGCAACTTTAACACATAGGAGGTTTCCACTCATACTTAATACGTATAGTGCACATATAGAACCCCTCACCAACAAGTTTTGGCATAACCACCACAATAGTATCTTTCCACTCCACATCGGCTCGAATTAATCAATGCTCTAGCATAGCTTGACCTACCCCATGATTCCATGCGCATGTCAGATGTATAAGAGTCAAGCATCAAGGGAGTACCGAGTTTAGTTGTAGTGGCACTCAATCGATCCTCACTAAATGCTGTCATAGGAACCACCGTTAAACTTAACCCAAACTAGAACATTACCAACATCTTAATTTAACAAGTTCACATCTGGATTCCACTTTTTTAGAATAAATGGATTATTATGAATGAACCAAGGAACATACTCAAGCATAGCACATTCCATCCTTAGAGCTAAACTTGAAGAAAAATAACCCGTTAGACGAGTTCAACATTGATTTGACAAGTCCATATTTACTCCAAGTGTTCTTGACATAGTTTGCAACTATATGTGATAATTTGGATATATTAGGTAGTGGTGGGGAAGAAGAATAGTGGCTTTTGATTGTATGTAGGCTCATTGTAATCTAGTCATTTTTGTACCTTCATTAGAGTTATAAAACATATTTTATCTAAACACTTAACTAATCAATGAAGAAACTAGAGAGATAAAGGGATAGAAGGAAGGTTTCTAGAGAGAGAAAGAAAGAGAGAATATTAGATTACTAGTGTATGTGAAATGAAACCAACCAACACCCTCTCCAAGCTATAGAGAGGGTATTCATACATGTCCTAGCCGCGGCTCATAGGGGCCTTGATGGGCTTTCTATGCGCTTTGGCCCTTTTACCTATTTAAGGTTCCAAAAACTAACTAAGACCTACGAGCTATGTATTCTATGAGTGACCGAGTCTTTTCTCGATTTCTAATAATCTCCCCCAAAGGGAGGTCACTTTTATTTACAAAATTCTTAAGCCTATCATTCTATGAATGTCTTCGTCTTTGCTCGTGGTCTTGAATCTTTATATTTCAACTTGTGATATGCATAGTGATCTTTAGACTTTAGGCTTGAGATTGTTCCTTTAAGCTTATCTTGCATGTGATCTTTGAGCATCTTGAGATCATCAGGCGAATATAATCTTTTATCATCATCTTGTGATCTTTTGCCTTCTTGTGTACTTGTGACCTTCGGATCCACATGCTCATACTTTTCTTGTTCTTGAAAGCTTGTATTTTCATCTCTTTTGAAGTTCTTTAACTTTAACACTTCGTCACTTCAAGAAGGAAGTGCGGTATCAGAGTAGAAGAAGTCTTGAAACATGTACTTCAGCTTTCATAATGTCTTTACATTTGTCAGTCGAGTATGAGCATGTGGCTATGAATCTTGACTTGTCATTGTTCAGCTGCGGCCACCAAACGGGGATTTCGCCCGCATTGAATGGGTTAGTGTTATTATCATATTATATGGACAAAAGTGTTCTTGTCACTTTGATCGGAATATACGGATTGCAAATAATAACCAAGTTTCTCGTTTAATCTGTTTATATAAATACTGCATGTGATCAGGTAGAATTCCGAAGAATCTCCTTGACAGGGTTTCGCAGCTGCACTAGCCGTTCTCATTACCAGAGCATCTCAAAGCAGACAACACGGTATGAGTGAACCAGAGAGGAATTCTTACCGATTGAATCAAAAATTGATTTTAAAATCAATCGACGTATCACTTGCTAAAGTGATTTTGCGACACAGTGAGAGTTTTATATATTTTAAAATTTATCAACCGTCAATTCATAGTCTAGACCGAATCGATATCCAGTATCACAAGTTTGATCCATATAGGATCTCACAAGTCACCTACCGTAGAGATTCTTTGATGTTGGCTCTGGAAGGATTTCCATCGTCATTGTGAATACTTAAGTATCACTATGATGTTCTGGCAATATCACAAGGATAATGCGTAGGACTCTTAAGATGTTACTTGTTTTCATAGTGTATGAAAAACAAATATATTGGAATATTATCCTAGTGAGATTTATTGATGATCTCTTTATGGCTCTAGACTCGATAGTGCACTTTAGTTTTAGTAATCGAAGGCTGGAGCAGACTGCCACCTATTTAATACCAACTAACTCGAAGTGACAAAGTCGATAGAAATGTGTTTAATCTCCGTGAAAAATGAAACAAGAGTCTTTTGAGAGACCTTGAGTGGCTAGGGAGGGTTGTGCATCGCATCACTGGGTCTATGATGACTATCTTTAATACCAGACAACAACTTAGT
>BQNB010148823.1:3388-16249 GCA_026074375.1 Tanacetum coccineum | reverse complement strand
GAAAAAGTGTATAACATAGAAATAGGGGATGGTCCACATTTTTTACATGTCTTTTTTTATTTTGATCGGGATTTTTTTTTCATCTAATGGGTAAGTCCTCGAAATGGAATGATGGCGGACAGGATTTTTATCCAAACATTAATTGGGCGTGTATTAGCAGATGATATATATATATATAGGTTCGCGATGCATTGCTACTAGAAATCAAGATATTGGAGTTGGGCTTGTCAATAGATTCATAACTTTTAGAGCACAACCGATACGGTAGAGCTAGGACAGTTATTGTATGAGGTCTACCCAGTGCTAGATGCAGAGGCGCATAATAGATCGATAAGGATCCAGTAAGAAGTAAATTAAAATAAGAAGTTGTGAGAAGTGACTTAAACCACACATTTGAGATGCAACGACTTGCATTAAATGTATTTTATTCATTTAGATGCACCATTTAGAGTTTCGAAAGTTAATTTGATGTGTAGATGGTGCAAATTGATTTTCATTATTTTGAGGCATGCAGAGGAACAAAAAAGAAGAGAAATCATAAAATGCATCTAATATACATATATGCATCTAAATAAAAGCTAGAAAACACATTATGATGCATTATAATGCTTTTAAGATTATAGAGATGCATCTAATTTAAGTCAGTGCATCTCGGATATGCGGTTATAGTTACTTCTTATCCTTCTTATTTTAAGAAAACTTCTTATTTGATCCTAACTCTATATATATATATATGGTAGTGTTATAATAAAAAAAGTCTTATAATAAAAAGGGTAGGAAGCCCTCCTAACCATTGGATCAAAAAAATCTAGATCAAAAAGGGCGGTGGCAATTTTGTAAATAGCGGAAACTTTAGGGGCAAATCTGTAGAAACTACAAACTAACCTCCTAAGTAACAAAAACACGTTCCATATGGAACGACGTCGTTCCAACTGAACAATCCAAATCTGTTCTTCATTTTCACCCAAAATCCACACACACTTCTCTCAGTTTCACACACTAAATTTACACTATGATGCAGCAGGTAAATTTACAATATTTGGTTAATTTTATTTTACTAGAATCATGGTTTGCTTATTCAGTTAATTTAGAAAAAAGTATTAGAATTATTGAGGCCAATAGGTTATTTAAATGCAGTTGAGTAAAGCAATGATGCAGTAGGTTGTATTTGCTGAAATAGAAATGCACACTATATTAACGATGAAGATTTAGATGATAATAATTATTCATCATCATCTAATCGACGTGGCTCTACTTTTTTGAATGTTGTTACTCTCGGTAACACGGTAATTACTTCTTTACTCTAGCTCAATTCTTATTTAATTAACTTGTTTAATTGTGTGGATCTGTGATTTGTGTATCTGAAGATCTGTAAGTTTTAGATGTTTTAGGTTGGTGTAAAATTTAGTTAGTTAAATGATTTGAGTTTCATTACACGATTGCTCGGTAATTCGGTACTTGTATTGAGATTGATTTCTTTAGTTTGTGAAACTAACTAGGTCAATTTAGTTGTGACTCGGTTATCGGATTAGTTAGAGTTCGCGGCGTTAAATTATCAAAACACGAGAGTTACCAGACCGGTACCGTGTTGGGTCAGCTGCTTTGTTAGTTGTTGAATTTGTGTTTTCTGATTAGTGTTTTTGTTTAACGTCTCGAGATTAGTAGTTGCATTAGTGGTTTAAGCTTCGCTTGACAACAATTCAAATTTAGATGTGTATGTTTATGTGTCAAAATGTAGAAAACAAATAGATACAAACGTGTTTAGGAAAGTTGAATACAAAGTGTTTGATAAAATGCCTCAACTAAACTTTATGATTGAGATGCACTAAATTTACACTATGATGCAGCAGGTAAATTTACAATATTTTGTTAATTTTATTTTACTAGAATCATGTTTTGCTTATTCAGTTAATTTAGAAAAAGTATTAGAATTATTGAGGCCAATAGGTTATTTAAATGCAGTTGAGTAAAGCAATGACGCAGTAGGTTCTATTTGCTGCATATAAGGTTCAATTAGGTTACACATAGGTTTTTTACATGTCAAAATGTGTTTGTATGTGTATTTGAATGTATAATGCAGTAAGAGTAATACAGTGATGCAGTAGGTTCTTAGTTCTGTCAAAGTAGATTGTGTTATGTGTGAAAATGTGTTTGTATGCCTAGATGTATGTGAGATGCACTTGATATCGAACTGATGCAGTAGGTTCTTAGCTTTCTTATATAATGATGCATCATGTTAAAAGTAGATTGTGTTATGTGTGAAAATTTGTTTGTATGCCTAGATGTTTGTGAGATGCACTTGATTTTGAAATGTGATGCAATAGGTTCTCAGTTGTATGTTTGTAAGCTTGATGCAGTTTGTATATTGAAGTGATGCAGTAGGTACTTGTTCTGGCTTATGATTGATGCAATTGATGTATTAAAGTTATGCAGTAGGTACTTGTATGCTTGGTTGTATCTATGATGCACTTGGTTTTAAACTGTGATGCTAGGTACTCAGTTGTCGCTTCTAAAGATAAATTAGATTACGTATAGGTGACATTATCTGAAATGTGTTTGCTTAGTTGGTTTTATGAGCGATGCACGTGGTTTTGAACGTGCTCAGCTTTCATGTATAAGGATGAATTAGGCTAAGTGTAGGTTACGATATGGGCGAAATTGGTTTTATATGTTTGGTTATTTGTTTGATGCACTTAATTTTGAACTGTGATGCGGTTGCAGCTTACTTGTTGCGTATATGGCTTAATAAGGCTGCACTTAGGTTGTATAAATTGTCGAAATGTGTTTGTCTTTGTGGTTTTATGGATGATGCACTTTTTATTAAAAATGTGGTGCAGTGGTTGCTCACTTGTCGCGTATAAGGCTAAATTAGGCTACGTGTAGGTTTTGTTTGTTTGATGCACTTGAATTTGAGTTGTGATGCAGTATCTGGTCCACTGCTGTGTATAAGGATGAGTTAGGATAAACGTAGGTTGCCTTATCTGCGAAAAATTGTTTGTAAGCTAGGTTGTTTGTTTGATGCAACTAAATTTGAGATGTGATGCAGTAGGTGGTCAGTTGTTGTGAATAAAGGTTGCGTGCAAAAATGTGTTTATATGCAAGGTTGTTTGTTTGATGCACCTCACTTTGAGCTGTGATGCAGTAGGTGGCAATTGTTGTGTATACAGATGAACTAGGCTAAAAGTAGGTTGCATTATGTGAGAAAATGTTTGTGTATGCTAGGTTGTTTGTTTGATGCACTTGCATTTGAGCTGTGATGCGGTAGGTGCTTAGTTGTCGTGCATAAGGATGAACTAGGATAAGGATGGGTTGCGTTATGTACGAAAATGTGTTTCTATTCTTGGTTTTTTGTCTGATGCAATTTAATTTTAACTGTAATGCAATAGATCTTCAGCTCACGCGTATAAGACTGTGTGCTTTGCAATTGTCTATCCATTTTTAACCGAAAGGTTGTTTGTTTGTTGGAACGGATTAGGCTTTCTTTCTCAATATCTGCATGCTGCACTCCAATCATACTTAAGAGATTTATTATGCTCATTTTTTTGGCATTTGCAGGTATTCCATTAAGGATAATGATTGTGATTATAAGGGTGTTTGGGATAACACTAGCCGGGTTACATTTAGGATTTTAGCAGCCTTCTATTTTGGGTGTCTTGGTGTTTGCTGCTTTATGGGATTAAGTTTTATAGATTCTGGTGATCTTGGTTCAGGTTCGTATGGTTATGGGTTTTCTGTAATGGATCATGGGTCAGTTTCAGTGTTTGTTTAACCACCCCTATGGCTCTAACAAGCCGGCATTCTGACTAAATTGTTTTTCTTTCTATTTTTGTATGATTATGGAATGTTTGGATTTACGTTTTTAGAATACTAGTCTAATTATTCTGACTTATCATATAATCAGTCCAAAGATGCACATCCAAACACCCCATATACTGCACATTTTGGTCATTGTGTGTGCTGGAATGAAAAAAACTTCAGAATCAAAAGTTCAAGGTTTATCGACTTGCACATGTACCATCATTAGATAGCCACTAACTCTGCTATGCTAATAATAATCTTGTTTTTTGAATATGTAGGTCCTTGACCGTGGAGAGAAGATCTAGCTTCTCTTTGATAAAACCAAAAACCTTCGATCTCGAGATAAAATGGAAGTTTTGTTCTCTTTTTAGCTGGTTCGTAAGGAAAAACCGCTTCCGGAGTTCACGTCTTGTTACTGTAAATGTTAGTATAAGGATAGTAACCTTCATACACAAACCAATTCACCCACTTGTAGGTCTCCAACTAGTCAAATATTCATAATTGTCTAAAATTACAGCCATTCGGAGTTTACGGTCTAGTTACTGATTATGTTAGTATAAGATAGTAACCTTCAAACACAAACCAATTCACCCTCTTGTATGCTCAAATATTCAAATGATTTAAAATTGCTAAAATTATAGCTAGTAAATCTGTAACAAGTAAGTTGATGCACTTTAATTTAGTACTGTTTTCACATTATTAAAACTTCTACTGTTAACAAGAAAAAACATGCTGATCTAAAGTCTAAAACTAGCTACGAAAACTTGTCAACAACATCAAACTAACCAAACTATTAACAAAGAGTGACTAATCTGCCAACATCATCAACAGAATTAGGCCCACCACCACCCGAATGCCTTGCATTATCCTCGTCTTCTTTTACATATTCCATTGTAAACCTGTGGTAGGACGGGTTGTTAAACGATGCTGCTACGATGATCCTACATATTAAGTATTTAGGCTATGCTCACTTTGATGTTTGGAAATCTAGTGTCTTATACATGCTCTTAGAAAATACACCATAGGTATGCATATAGCTGAGAGGTTATTTCGACTTAGCAGTACATGGATATATTATGAACTTGTATCTTGAGCTCTTCTCTACTTGTACTTTATGTGATTTGTTCATTCATTTTTTTTACCCATGTTGACTAACTCTGTCTTTAACTTTGAATTATGTAGCATACTGTGTTGTGGCCGTTGAATCTGTTGGCAGACAGGTTCCAATAGCTTTTCTTGAGAGAGTCAAGGAGGAATTCAATAAGAAATACGGAGGGGGAAAAGCTGCAACAGCTGTTGCCAATAGCATGAGCAAAGAGTTTGGGTAATCTCATAGTCTGTTTTGCTTCTCTGTTTATACAACCTTTATGGTCATAACTCTTTAACCATACTTTTATACCAGTGATGTTTGGAAATCTAGTGTCTTATACATGCTCTTAGAAAATACACCATAGGTATGCATATAGCTGAGAGGTTATTTCGACTTAGCAGTACATAGATATATTATGAACTTGTATCTTGAGCTCTTCTCTACTTGTACTATGTGATTTGTTCATTCAGTTTTTTTACGCATGTTGACTAACTCTGTCTTTAACTTTGAATTATGTAGCATACTGTGTTGTGGCCGTTGAATCTGTTGGTAGACAGGTTCCAATAGCTTTTCTTGAGAGAGTGAAAGAGTAATTTAATAAGAAATACAGAGGGGGAAAAGCTGCAACAGTTGTTGCCAATAGCATGAGCAAAGAGTTTGGGTAATCTCATAGTCTGTTTTGCTTCTCTGTTTATACAACCTTTATGGTCATAACTTTTTAACCATACTTTTATACCAGTCCCAAGCTGAAGGAGCAGATGCGGTACTATGTGGACCATCCAAAAGAGGTCAGCAACCTTGATAAGGTGAAAGCCCAGGTTTCAGAAGTTAAGGGTGTGATGATGGAAAATATCGAGAAGGTAAAACTTGATCTAGGTTAATGAATACTTATTGCGTGACACCTTTTTATGGTCCAGGACATGATGCAATTTTTTATGTTGGTTTTATAATCTTGTTTTTTGAATCTGTAGGTCCTTGACCGTGGAGAGAAGATCGAGCTTCTCTTTGATAAAACCGAAAACCTTCGATCTCGAGATAAAATGGAAGTTTATTCAGTGAAAACAAGGACTCGGAATGAGGATTATGGTTATCGTCTATACGAAACTATGAGAGTACAATTTTTTTTGGAGTGAACAGTTTCTAGTATCTAATTTTTGTCTTTCAGATTGTTTTTAGGCGCAGAGTAGGATACATATTGCGAGCAAAACTACATGCAGTGTTTGTTAGTGAATACAAGCAAGTCTTTATGTGATGTCTCTTGCATGTGTTCGTGCTCTTTCACGTCGGAAGACCTTTTGCAACATTCATATAGCTAATCTTATACAAAGGAATTTGATCCACCACTGCGTCAAAAGTGATACTTCACACTTCACTAAAGGTGAACATATGCGATGCATTTAACTTTTGTGGATCTCTTAAATTAGGGAAACATGCTAATATTCTTTTTATTTGCTAGGATCACTGCTTGGCGATAAATGCTTACCTGAAGGTGGCAATGGAACAACCTTTTTAGGTTCACGCATTCAGTATTATAAGTTTGAAAATAGAAGTTGGTGCTCTACAGTTGCGACCTAGGATGATGTGAGTGATGATAGGAAAGACTTTGGTGCTAATGTCAGCGGCTCCCATTTATATGGGGCTAATGTTGAGAGTGGAAAACCAGTTGACTTCAGCAATGTAGAGACCCGTTTGCTTCCAACTGTACTTCTTATTGGCCTCCCGAATGTTGGCAAGTCTGCATTATTTAATCGGTAAGTTATTGTTATATATGTGTTGTTCATACTTCAAGTTCTTCACCATAATTCTTATATAGTTGTACTAAAAGTGAATGAATGGTGTGGGTGGGCTGGGTAAAAGGTCAAAGCGGATATAGTTAAATAGGTAATTATTAGGGATGGGTCGAAACGGTTGGGCTGACCCAAAGCAATGTTTGTTTTAAATTTAATTTTCCTGTTGAATAGTTGGTGTGTCAAAAATTTAATAGAAGTTATATTATCTTAGTAGTCTGTAGACATAATGATCAGGAGGTTTTACACATCAAAAGTACACATTGGGCCAGTTTTTACCATACCGATTTAATTCTTTTCCTTATAAGCTAACAAATTTTATTACGTGGTATAAATATAGATATTCGAATAAATGCATTCCTAAGTAATTGCCACCTCTAAGTTATATATATGCTTACATAACATGCCCTGTGTTTGTTTGTCATAAATTCCTTTTTTATACTTAATTTCATTTTGATTGTTGATTGTGATTGGCATTGTAGCTTTTTTATTTGTTATTTTTTTTTTTTTTTTTTTTTTTTTTTTATTTTTTTTTTTTTTTTTATTTTTTTTTTTTTTTTTTTTTTTTTTTTTTTTTTTTTTTTTTTTTTTTTTTTTTTTTTTTTTTTTTTTTTTTTTTTTTTTTTTTTTGGGTAAAGGGTTACCCCGGTAAATGGTATTAATCACAGAAAAACGTTTAAGTACAATGGAATGTGGCAGAGATACCACATTTACCTCAAGCCAAGGCTTGAACTACCACTAATTCGCTTATGACATGCCACAAACGAAATTAGACATTACAAAAACCATAACAAAATTGGCATTGTAGCTTGATTAGAAGAAGAGAGGCTCTTGTGTACAACACCCCTAATGATCATGTAACATATACATTACTTATTAGATATTTTTCACAAGATCCGTTAAACACAAACAAAACTATATATATACATACTTACTGCATTGTGTTCTCAGATAGCCAATTGTTATCCAGTAACTTTTTAAAAACTGCTTGGCAAATTTCGGTTTGCTGTGGCGTTTAAGTTCGTCCAAAATGATCAAAACTTATGTCAAACCAATCATAGACTTCTCTACTGATTGTTACTGCATTTGTTTTCTTCTTTGGTTGAATATCTGCATGTATTCAGGTATTTGGATATGGACGGGCTGATTAGTTTTTATCTCTGCAATTATTTTGGGTGTTTGGATAACGGTTTATGCAGGCTCTCGTGCAAATTGAGTATGGGAATTGCAAAAACGAGAAATCTGCATTAGAAGAAAAGCTAATCAGATTAGAGAGCGATCTAACGGCTAAAAACACATCACGCTCGAATGATGCAGATATTAAAAATGAAATTAGCAGGATCAAAAGTGCAAATTTAAAACATCAGCTGAGAATACGACAACTTGAAGGCGAAAAGAACGAATGCTTGAAGAAAATGGAGGATCTAAAACTGCAGCTGGCTAAAAGTAAAACGGTTTGTGCTCTAGTCTCCATTTTTATCCTTTTCTAAGTCAGTATGTTTGGTAAAAAAACAAAAACCAAGTGGGATTCAATATCTTCAAATTTTCATTCTTAGTGCCTTATGTTTATTGTATCAGGGTGCTAATAAGACTCGTTCTCAAGAAGATATCGATTATGCTGCAAAGATAGATATGCTTGAAGCAGAACTTGTGATGCAAATAAAAAGTACAGACTTCAACTTCAAAGGTGAAGTCAACTGTTGACTTTTGTGAGTCAAATATTACTATGATAGCTGACAACTATAATAAATTGTTAATGCTGACTATTGTGCAAACTGTATTTCATGGTTACAATCATATCTCTTCAAGATAAAACCTGAGGGGCGTAATAGTCTTTCATCAGCTCCTAGGAAAGCAAAGGCGGAAAATGAAGCAGTAACAAAAGAAAGGTTTGAAAGAACAAAGTATATAGTTCATTAGTTTAACGAATGTATTTGATATTGAAAAGAAGAGATGTTTATGAATATTGAACCAAAGGCTTATGATAAGTATATAGTTCATTAGTTCATATTTGTCATTGTGCAATGCCATTTTCACTAGGTGATGCATGCTTTTTTTTGCTACCTAGCTAAATTGCTGCAAACCCACTTTTGGGCACAAATGAAAAGTTATGGACGCGGTTTATGCCGTTTTCCTATTTGCCCACACATCTTGCTTGAAAAATTATGTACGAAACGAAATGCACATGGCCCGTTCAGAAAAAGACACGTGGCCCGAGTCTCAAAACCCATCACATCACAATACTAATATTTTGTTAATGCATTACAGTTAAAAAAAGTTTGTACATCTCATTTAAAAAACAGTTGTACCCGAATCAACTAAAATTAGTACATCTCAGTTATAATTATATTTTGTGAGTGAATTATAATTAAAAAAAGTTAGTGCATCTCAGTTAAAAAGTTACTGCATCACAATGTATTTTGTTAGTGGATTACATTTAAATAAAGTTGGTACATCTCAGTTATAAAAGTTACTGCATCACGATACATTTTGTTAATGCATTACACTGTGATGCAATAAAATATACAATTTAATGCAGTATAATATAATGCAGTAAAATTTGCACTGTGATGCAGTAAAATATATAATTTAATGCAGTAAAATTTACAATGTGATGTAGTAAAATATTCAATTTAATGTAGTAAAATTTATAATGTGATGCAGTAAAATATACACTTTGATCCACTAAAATTTACAATCTCATCTACTAAAATATACAATTTAATGCAGTAAAATTTACAATGTGATGCTAGCATTTTTAAGTGTAATGTACTAACAAAATACATCGTAATGCAGTAACTGACAAAATAAATTGTTATTTTCTTAGTGCATCACATTTAATAATTTAGTGAATAATGACGAACTAAATTGTTACCTATGATGATCCTACATATTAATGCAGTAAATTTTACACTGTGATGCAGTAAAATTTACATAGTGATGCAGTAAAATATACAATTTAATGCAGTAAAATTTACACTGTGATGAAATAAAATATACAAATTAATGCATTAAATTTTACATTGTGATGCAGTAAATTTTAAATAATGATGCAGTAAAATATACAATTTAATGCAGTAAAATTTACAATGTGATGCAGTAAAATATACAATTTAATGCAGTAAAATTTACACTGTGATGCAGTAAAATTTACACTGATGAAGTAAAATATACAATTAAATGTAGTAAAATTTACAATGTGATACAGTAAAATATATAATTTAACGCAGTAAAATTTATACTGTGATGCAGTAAAATCTACATAGTGATGCAGTAAAATATACAATTTAATGCAATAAAATTTCCAATGTAATGCAGTGAAATATAGAAGTTAATGCAGTAAAATTTACACTGTTATGCAGTAAAACATATAATTTAATGCAGTAAAATTTACAATTTGATGCAGTAAAATTTTCATAGTGATGTAGTAAAATATACAATTTAATGCAAAATGTGATGCAATAAAATATAGAAGTTAATGTAGTAAAATTTACACTGTGATGCAGTAAAATATACAATTTAATGCAGTAAATTTACATAGTGATGCAATAAAATATACAATTTAAATATGATGCAGTTAAATTTACACTATGACGCAGTAAAATATACCATTTAATGTAGTAAAATTTACAATTGTATTGAACTTAATTGAATGATTAATACCCTCAGTACTTTGCTTATGAAAACTTTTAGTCTCAGATATTCTTAAAAAAAATTCGAATTTTTTTTCCCAAAAAAATTATTTGGAATTTTTTTTTCGAAAAATGAGAACATAAAACCATCCCAATCGGTGACTAACATTCATTTTGAATCAAATGATTTTTTTACTTTCAAATAGTTATTCGTTATGCGCAGAAACTAAAAAATAGTAGCTAGTGAAGAAACCTAGTGCATCACAGTGTATAAACCGAGGGCATCATAGTATCTATACCTAGTGCATCACAGTGTATAAGAAAGATGTCACTTAGGAGGGAAAATGATTGTGAGTGTTCATAAGTTAGATGTGCTTAGAGGGAATGTAGTGTTTGTGTGCGCTTAAGCAATTGGCTTGTCATTTGTTAGCGTAGTGGCTTGTTTTTTATATGTGGTATTTAGCCATATAAATTTGTAATTATTGAGTTTGGTTTATAAATTTGTAATTACAGTATTTAATAATTACTTTTGATTACTGTTGATATCTGAATGAATGAAGATAGATGCACTAAGCTATAAACCGTGTTGCATTAAAAATACTAGTACATCATAGTTTATGCAACTGGTGCATCATAATGTGTATATCAAGTGAATCATAATGATGTAAACTTATTGCATCACAATGTATATAAATCTATTGTATCACAATGTCATATATATCTTTAAAATTATACTGCATCACATTACTGTTCTACTACATCAGAATGTCATCATAATACTGCATTACAATGTTATCATATATCTTTAATTCAGTATAATTTAATAGTAAAATTACACTGTGATGCACCACACATTTAACTATAATGCAGTATAAACACAACTTCGATGCACCAAACTGTGATGCACCCAAATATTACCCAGATATTTAAAATGTTATAAACCTGCTGCATCACAATGTTATTTAGTGCCACCACAATGTATAAATCTATTGCATTACATTGTCATTTTAAATATTTGTAAAATTCAATGTCATAAATCTAATGCATCAAAATGTTATCTACTGCATCACAATGGTATAAAATTGTTGCATCACTGTGTATATAAATCTACTGCAGCACAATGTTTGCTCTGTGAGGCTTAAAGGTTTTTGGAAGAGTTGCTATTGCTTTTCCGACATTCTTCAAGATTTCTGGTTTGACCCTACAAAAGATATCTGACTTTTAGCAATAGTGGAGGCTGGCAACTTTGACAACATAAAAATCTAGTCCAATAAGCTGAAAACCAATCCCTCTTTGAAGTGACGTAATCCTTGCTGGCCACTTCAAAGTTCAATTCGCATTTACCTTTAGCCATTTCAGGATGCATGCAGCATGGTAGTGATGGTTGCAGGGAAGTAAATGGAGTATTGCTCCGGCTTCATAGTGGCAAAGACATATGCAGCAGTTCTAAAAAGAAATAGAGATAACAGTCGGAATGGTTAGTCTTTATGAATATTTAGCCAACAATAAAAAAAACTATGGTTAGTCTTTATGGTTGATTTACTTACGATTGGGTCGATTTGGATGGTTTACGTTTACCAAAAACATAGGTAAAAGGGGAACATCCCGATACTATCATAAATTGAGTGATAATCATCCTAGCAGCTAGGACAACTATGACATATGCTGATATGTATATACCATATCAAGTTATATTCATCCTAGCTTAGCTTAGCTTTTCTTTATTAGTTTTCATTATATGCGGATAAATGGGCGTGTCAAAATGGATACTTTACGTCCTGGTCAAGCCGGCGTACAATCACTTTTAGTGTTGTCTTCTCTTGAACTCTATAGAAGATTTTATCTTTTAGATATGACTAAAAACTATCTTATTATAATGACAGTATAATTTATGAAATAAAAAAAGATTTAAGAGGTTTTTTGCATTTTGAAAACCCTTTGGGCAACTTCAACCCATTTGACCCGTTTTTGTTTTCTAAAATTTCCACCCGTTAACTATAATCCAAACTGAAGACCAATTTACTCATGAGTGGGGTCTAACTTCCAACTCTAATTTTCATGGCATCTGCTGAGATGGTTATAGACAGAATATTATAATGATATTGTAGTATTAGACTAAGATTTTAAGGACATCCATAACATGGGATTTTGTGACCATCGTTTACATCGTCTCTTCTTTTTCTTTAGTTTGAATTATGTAGCAATTATTTAGTCTTTACTCATTTTAATTAAATATGCTACAAACAAATTTCATTAACAGTTGACTTACTGCATCCTCAGTTAGAAGAAAACGCTGAAAGTCTGGATCATTTGTTCCCATAGGGACATCATCATTGGATACAGCATATATGTATTTGGGAAGGATGTTGATGTCAGCATCTGAAGCACCTTCTTTATGTGTATTATCTTAGATATCAAAATCATTAATAAAAATAAGAGAAGAGCGACTTTTACCTTGACTAATGTCCTGGCGTATTGAAGAACCTAAGCAGCAAGCCTGCCAGATGCTGTCATATATTCAATACCCTTTTCATCATGCACTTCGGGCCCACTC
>BQNB010148822.1:0-14370 GCA_026074375.1 Tanacetum coccineum | reverse complement strand
ACTGGTTAAGTCATATGTGTTGTGTGTGGGAGGTTGTGGGTTCGAGTGTGGGCAACCCCCTTTTTGCTATTTTTTTTTTTTTTGACTTTTAAGAAAAACTAAATACTAGGAATAAATAAGAACACTAAAATAAGCTACTTTAACAAACGGGAGTTAACCTAAAATTAAGTAATAAGCTCTAAAATAGCTTATAAATAAGTTGTTACAGTGAGTGGGCTTTTGGGCTTATTTTCACTTAAAAGCTTATAACAAGCTCTTTTTAGGTTCAAATCTAAAAAGGAAAAGTGATCTAGAAAGCTTATGAGATGTTTAATCTATAAATGAAAAGAAATAAAAGATGGAAACAACTTAAAGCAACTTAAAATGATAATGAAAATGCTAAACTTAATAAGAACACTTAAAGGCACAAAATCCAATTAAGCTAAAAAACTCAAATAGCCAATATGGACCTTAAGCTTTTGCTAGCTTATCAAACAACTAATAAGCAACCAATTTTAACCTTAAAATCTAGACCTATAATCTAAAAACAAGAATTTAAAAGCTAATTTTAAAACTGCTACTGTTTTTGGTGTTTTATGAATTTTATGACTTTGACAGCTAAATTAAACTAGGAAAATAAGCTAGAAAATGCAATTTAAGACTTAATCTATATTAAGCTATACCTAGGCTTAATCCTACTTGAATTTAAGAGTCTAAATCCTACTTTTACTAAACTAAAAACTAGGCTAATAGTGACAGCAGTACTAACTTTTAGTTAGTACTGGTGCACTTTGCACAAGTGCAAACCAAGAGTGCAGGTTTCCAAAGGGAAATCTTGCACTTAGACACACTCAAATAGAGTGTATAAACAAAATGCAAGCAAGATCTAAGCCTTTGAGGGCTTAGATCAAAGTTTGCACAAGTGAAGTTCCAAGAAAAATCCCCTGGTGCTGGCAAACTTAAGATGAGCTCAAATTCTCTTAACTTCTAAAACTAACTTATAGAAACTCATTTCCTATTGTTTTAAACTAAATGCAAAATTGTCTAAAAAGGTTTGCACAAAAATTTTTAACTTTAGAAGGTCAAACTAACTTATGCCAAACACCCCTTTACCACTTGACAGAATTTTAGAAAAGCTTTAAATTGCAAAACTAATTAACAAGGCTATGAAACCAGATAACTAGGAGCTTTTAACAACTAATTTAAGTAAAATTACACTACCGAATTAAGCTATAATGCAAGATCTAAGAATCTATTCTAATATTTTTGACCTTTTATGAGTTTTATGACACATTTATGAAAAACAAAGATCTAAACTATCAAAAGCAAAAACAGATGAACATCTAAGGTTATTAAGCTAAATTAAACTCAAATAAGTTCTAATAAGCAAAGAGAATAAGCAAATAAGCAATAATAAGCATATAAGCTATAACTAAGTAGTTTAAACTAAAATTAGAGAAGAAGGAAAAGAGAAGCTTACTTGAACCTTTAGCTAAACAAAAGGTCTCAATTAAGAGCAGCTACAAGCTCCCTAGCTTATTAATAAGCTAGGGTATAAGTCCTTGGGATCTCTTCCAAGTTAAGATCCCCTTCCAAAAGCTCAATCCCAATGCATTCCATAGTAAATGTAAGTTAACTGTTTTAAGGTTTAGGTAAGAGTAATTCTGAATTAAAATAAGCTCTATTTCAGCTTATAGACTGAAAGAGCTTATTAGCTTATTGAGACAATTTGGCTTATTAAGAGAACTTATGAAAAAGAAATTTGGAGAGATTAAGAAAAACTGAATTTCATTAAAAGAAAACTTGCTTACAATACTTTTAAAGGAAAATTACAAGATTAAAACATCATTAAGCTAAGAATTTAAAATTTAAGCTACAACTAAATTAAAAGCTACTTGTAAAAAATTTAAAGCTTACAACGCAACTAAAAACTAATTTACGAAAAACTACATGTGTGGTGAGAGTGAGGCTCGTATTTATAGCCGTTTGGAGTGAAGCTTCCCAGAACCCTCTTGCCTTGCTCTCCACTCCTTTAATCTCATCCTTTCAATCTTCTGAATCATTTTTCCAAATGATTAGATAGCCGTTTGATCATAGATGTTTCACTCAAGGATATGTCACAACTGTCATTTCCATATGATGTGATAAGCTTGTGCCATCCTTTGTGATAAGTTAGTTAAAACCCACATAAAGTTGTGCTTTCTTCCATGATTGATGTGGCTTTGTGCCTTGAGAGAGGTTAAGTATATCCCCTTTGAATTAGACTAAATTTGTCCTTGCCATTTGTGTTAGTGAGCTTCGGAATTGACCATCTAACCCCTTGATTGACGTTTTGCCCCTGGATTATTCACCCATGTGGTAGTTGTATAAGACAATAAGATAGTAAAAAGGTGATTCGGTGCATTTTTTTATAACTAAAAAAAACGGGTAAAACATTTTTGGAACATTGTAGGTTAATTACACAATGGTCCTATTTGGTTTTTTCCCCCCCCCCTCCCCCCCCTTGTTTTTCCCCGCTTTTATAGTTATAAAAGGTACTTTGGAAATAATCCGTTTGGCGCCTTGTGGTTTATTAAAACGAGGAAGTTGGCTAGGTTTTTTTGGGCTTTAGGATCCGGTATAGTAAAGGCCCAGTTGAGCTTTCTGGGCCCATAGGGAGAGTGGACATATTTGGCTTTTTGTGAGAGTTACGGGGAACCACAGAGTGGAAACAATTTTGAGGATTAGTCCTTTGAGTTTGACTTATTTTGACCAATAGTTGCTTTTTGACTGACTCTGACTTGTTCGCTCAGCGTGATTTTGACTGAGGCTTGACTTTTCTGGCTTCGGCTTTGTACTCTTCTGATTCTCGTGTTCGTGCTTGCTTGTTTTTGACGGTTTTCATGTGATTTTTGATATATCCGTACCTGCACACACAAAACACAAATACAAGCATATTTTTGTCATTTTTGGTCTGTTTTGAGTTTAATTGGGTTATTTTAGGTACAAACGGATATGTGTATTCTACACTTATCAGGGAGTTATGAAAAATTATACCTTTTCTGATTATCTTGCTTTTAGTGTTACCACCAAACACTACATTACCTCCGTCCATGGTCTTGTAGGATGAGAAGAGATCTTTGTTGCCCGTCATATGTATTGTGCAACCACTATCTTTGATCCATTCATCCGGTTCAAGATTAACTTTTAGACGTACCTAGAACCATGAAACAACTCAAGCATTTGGTCCCCAATATCTCATGGGTCAGTTAGTGTTATGCATACCATTTGGTTGACCCATATATGGAAATGGAGGATAAGGACCCCATTGATTATACATAGGTGGTTGGAACTGTTGTTCTTGTTGTGTTCCATAGTTCCAACTGACTTGATGATAGTTGCTTTTAGGATATAGGACATTAGGTCTCCCATGGGCCGTTTTATGGGGCGTTTGGATCCTAGTTTTTCCATGGCCTTGACCAAGTTTTAAAATAGGTGGTTGTTTGTTACTCTTTAGTAGGCTTAGAGTAGGATTTCTAGTTATTAATACCGAGTCATTTTTCTTTACAATGTTACTTCCTAGGATTTTAGATTTTTTTGCATTTTCTGTATCTGCTGCAGACAGCCGGTTATGTTCGTCAAAACAAGTTGGTTCTGTTGTAGAGGGAACCGGCGTCGCCGGTTCTACAGAGAGTATTTCATTAATTTGAGGACCCAAAATTTTGATTTTATTAGTGCTAGTAGAAGCTATATCCTCTGTGTATCCTAATCTATATTTATCCTTTGATGGTTTTTGCATTTCGACCATTTTCCGCAAAGATGAACTACAAATTTTCGAAACTAGCTACTTTTAGTTTTAGTGAGCTTATTTTAATTACAAGTTTGTCACACGACTCACATTCATGACTTATTTCTTTGTTTCTTTCTAGTTGTTCTACCTTAGACTTAAGTTCACAAACATCTCTTTTTAATGATTCATTTTTAGCTTTTAGGTGTTTGTTTTTGTTAATAATTCTAAGACTAATTTTGCAAAGTTTATCATACTCATCTTGCCTTGACTTATTATCTAAGGATGAACTACTATAGTAAAGAGTGTCGGATTGTACCTCATTTGATTGGGCCATGAGACATATTTCTTCCTTCTTGGAGTCATCTCCACTATCGCTCAAACTATAACACGATAACAACAATAATAATAATGTAAAGAGATAGGTATCTTTGCCCTACTCCACTCCCTGAGTATCCGACTTGAGATTTCACTATGTCAACAAGCTCCCTTTAGGCGGAGAAAACCATTTACACGTCGCTTAGGTTATTTTCATGAGGGACACTAAGATAAACCTGTTCGGAAATGTCGAGTCCTAATCTTAGCTAGAACCAATCTACCACTTCACAAAATATACACACTCACAAGATCTACAGTATCGGATCTATACAATATCCAAATCACACAACTACACAAGATAAATACAATAGAGGTTTGGTACTTAGAAGAAAAGAGGAGATATCACTAATTAACACTTTGCTTCTTGACGAATACAAGTGTTCTTCTCTTGCACTTGAATGAGAGGGAAGAGATGAGAAGAAGAGATTAGATCACTTGAAACAAGATCTAAGTATGTTAGTGATCAAGAGTTTTAGTGAGAGAAAGAAGGTTTAGAGAGAAAGAAAAGACTGAAAAATTTCGTGCAAAGAGGAATCATTTTTCTGCTGGGAATGGAGCAGTATTTATAGGCAGGGAATCCCAACGGCTCTCTGGGGGCGGTCCCGGCGGTCCCTTATATATAAGGGGGCCGCCAGGCCTATAAGGGGGCCGCCGCCTAGACTCCGCTCCCTTTTTTGTCTTTTTGTGGGGAAGGTTGTATCTGGTGTAGAAGCTTCCGTTTTGGGGGGAAAATTTGAATTTCAAATTTTAAGTTTTTAATAAAACTTTTTATTTTAATTAGAAAATATTTTGTAAAAGTATTTTTGAAAAAATACTTTTGTAGAATTAAAAGTGATGATTAAGAGAAAAAATATTTTCTTGATCACTAATTATGCTTAATTATTTAGTTTGTCCATACCTTAAGTGATCACTAATCTTAGAAATAAAATTTTACATTTAATAATTTGTAAATGTTTACTTTTATTGTAAACGTTTTTACATTTTGTTATTATCAAAACGTTGAGAGGTCGAAAAATATAAATAACGTTTTTAGGCATTATTTGTATTAACAATCTCCCCCTTTTTGATGATGACAAAATATAAACTCATTTTAAATAAAATTAAAGATGTCAAATTATTAAATGAGTTATGTTCCATTTCTCCCCCTTTTTGTCGAATTCAAAAAGAATGATCGTCGAGTTGTTGAAAGAAGAAAGAAATCAAAGATATCAAGACTCCCCCTTGATGTAAGCTCCCCTTGTTCGGGGCACCAAGGGATCGATCTTACAAAAATTATTTTGCTACAAAACAAAGTTAAAAGTACAAGTGCTAGACAAATATCTTTCAAGTTAACACATTATATTTAAATCAAAAGAAGAGTTTCATTCCACAAACAAGAAACTCATACATTAGCACATTCAATTAATACATTCATGCAAGATAAAACTTGAACTAATAAGAGCTAAGACATATTCATGCAACATTTGTATGAATCATTACAATAGAAAGTAGATAATCATAAAGACATAATAAGGCAAAGATCTACACTAGTTGATTCTTGAAAGGTAGAAGATGTCATAATCAAAAGATGAGAGAGCAATTATTTAGGATGATTAATTATGTAGGAATGATTAATTAAATAGGGAAAAAGAAGGGGTTGGTAAACCATGATTTGGAGGCATACAGGTTGGAGGGATGAGACGGGTTAGGAGATAGTAAATGAAGTTGATTTCATTTCTCAAAGAATGGAATTGGTGTCTAGAAAACTTGCAACAATGACTGTGGAGATCGTTTAAGCCCATCTAGGATATGTTTTACAGATAATATAAATATGCAGCGGAATAATAAATAAAAGTATATTATAAAACAAGGTTTTATCATTAAATGTTTCCATCAAGCCCGAATTCTATATGATTAGTATAGAATAGTTACCACCTGTAACAGGAATTAAAGATCCTTGAGGCTACATGCACCAACTTAGACGTCTACATTGATCCAGTGTACACATACACACGTTTTTCTAGATGTAAAAACTATGTGTCTATGATCTCTTTATATAGAGAGATCTTGACTTACAAAGGAAGTTAACATAAAGATATAAAAAATTAAATCTTTTAAACATTAAGAAATATCTTTTGTTATCTTTATCTTCTTAAGGAGATCTTCATCTTTTGATATCTTTGACCAAATCTTCCATAATTCTCCACCAGCTTGAAGAATTCCAATCTGCTAGATTTAGTCCTTATGTTACATTCTTTTATTTATTTTGCCTCATCAAATCTAGAATCCCAACAATCATGCCCTATTTGATGATGACAAAATAAACAAAGTCATGTACGAACTTCATCATAAAGCCAAAGCTTCCCCTAAAGTTGAGATGTAATCATCTTCCTGAATGAAACAAACATCCCCTTAAGTAGATTTTCCGATAGAAGAAGTTCAAAGAATAAAGCATGAACTGTGGAACTTGAAGGTCAGGGAGTATAATGTTGTGGCTTATACTCAGAGGTTTAATGAGCTAGCTTTAATGTGTCCGAGAATGGTAGAGCCTAAAAGAGTGAAGGTTGATGCTCACATCCGAGGATTGACAGATAACATTAAGGGCGAAGTGACATCTTCTAAGCATGCTAATCTGAATGAAGCCGTACGTATGGCTCATAAGTTAATGGAACATAAATTGTAAGCTAGGGATGAAAGAGTTTTGGAAGGAAAGAAGCGAAAGTGGGAGATCCTTCAAAGTGGAAGTAGTAGTGGTAAAGGCAATCAAAAGGATAACTCTCGACAAACTTTGCAGAATAGCCAAAAGCAAGGAAATGAGCGAGCATTGGTTACCGCTCCTACTGATGGAAAGCTTCCTTTGTGTGAACGTTGTTTTACTCGCCATGTGGGTCAGTGTACAATCAAGTGTCACAAGTGTAGAAAAGTTGGGCACAAGGCAAGGTACTGTAAGGAGAAGAATGTTGCCACGGGTGCAAACGCTCTGCCCATCCTGACTTGTTATGATTGTGGTGAGCAAGGTCATACTAGGAACCGATGTCCAAAGAAGGTTAAGCAAGAAGAAGTTGGAGAAGTTCGTGGCCGAGCTTATGCTATTAAGGATGATGAGCCGCAATGTCTGAATGTGGTTACTGGTACGTTTCTACTAAATGACCACTATGCTTCTGTTTTATTTGATTCGGGTTCCGATAGGAGTTTTGTGGACACCAGATTTAGTTCATTGCTCGATATCAAACCGATTAAAATAGAGGCTAGTTATTGTTGGGAATTAAGAGCCTCTACAAGTTTCTACTGCTGGTTCAACTTAGTGCTGCTAGTTCAGAGTTGGTGCTGCTGGTGAAGATTGATGGAAACAAAGTCATTAGTGCTGTTAGTTATTAGTTAGTACTGCTAGTACATTGTTAGTACTGCCAATATAGTTAGTACTGTTAGTTAATAGTTAGTGATGTTAGTCTTATATAGTTAGTACTGCTATTATGATATGCATGAGTTAAATTAGGAATAGATATGCATTATCATTGTATGTGTTTTGTAAGCCCATTAGGGTGTCCTTAGTGTATAAAAGGAACCCTAAGGCATAGTTAGATATATAACATTCATAGACATCAATCACATATCTCATTGTTAGTTATTCTGTATTCTAGGCAGAATATTAGCAGCCAATATATTCAAAGTTTAGTATTCATTGTTCTTCTTGGTATTGCAAGTTAGATTCCGCATAACTTGTAGTATTCACAATCATAGTTTCTTTTATAGTTAGTTTGGATTTATCCAGGTTAACTAAGCTTTAACAAGCTAAGAAGATCTGTTCATTGGGATCAACAAGTGGTATCAGATCTTGTTAAGAAACTCTGAATAAGAAGAACATTAGATCTACACAAGATCTCATTGTTAAAGAGAAGATAGAATCACAGTCAGAATCTACCCAAACAATGTCTACACTAAAACTTCCTATGCTCAAAACAGGAGACTATGATCTCTAAAGCTTGAGAATGGAGCAATATCTTACTCACACTTGCATTATGCTTCTTTGGGAGGTATTATGATTGTGATGCACCTTGCACCAACTGCATCGCTAGTGGGGGTACTGTTGCTCTCCTAAAAAATACTGACAAAGAAAGACTGATAAGGAAGAATGAATTGAAAGCAAAAAGCACTCTGCTATTGGCCATTACTGATGAGCACCTATTAAAGTTTTATGAAATCAAGGATACACAGACCTTATGGGAAGCAATCAAGACTAGATATGGAGGAAACAAAGAGTCAAAGAAAATGCAGAAGACCATTCTGAAGCAGCAATATGAGAATTTTACTGCATCAAGATCTGAAGGACTAGATAAAACCTATGATAGGTTTTAGAAACTCATCAGCCAATTGGAAATTCATGGTGAAGTTATCCTTAAGGAAGATGCAAATCTAAAGTTGCTAAGAAGTCTACCACCAGCTTAGAACAACATTGCCTTAATCATGTGAAACAAATCCGATCTAGAATAATTAAATATGGATGATTTATACAATAATTTCAAGGTGTATGAAGCTGAGATTAAAAGCTAATCAAGCTCAAGCTCAAACTCTCATAATGTGGCTTTTGTATCTTCAAAAAACACTAGCAGTACTAATGAAGCAGTTAATACTACTCATGATATTTCTGGTGCTAGTTCACAAGGACAAGCTTCTTCCTCAACCTATGCTGATGATGTCATGTTTTTATTCTTTGCTAATCAATCTAATAGTCCATAATTGGACAATAACGATCTAGAGCAGATTGATACTGATGATCTTGAAGAAATGGATCTCAAATGGCAGTGGCCATGCTTACCATGAGGGTAAAGAGATTCATAAAGAAGACTGGAAGGAATCTGAATTTTAATGGCAAATAAACTATTGGTTTTGATAAGACAAAGGTTGAATGTTACAACTGCCATAGAAGAGGTCACTTTGCTAGAGAATGCAGGATACCAAGGAATCAGGGAGATAGTAATAGAGATGCTCCAAGAAGGAATGTACCAGTGGAGACTCCTACTAATGCCTTGGTTGTTCAAGATGGGTTAGGTGGTTATGATTGGAGCTTTCAGGCTAAAGAAGGCCCTACAAACTTTGCTCTCATGGCATTCTCATCCAGTTCATCCAGTTCTGACAATAAGGTACAAACTTGCACTAAAGAATGTTTAAAATCTTATTAATCTCTTCAAAAATAGTATGATCAACAGCTTGATGTTCTAAATAAAGCTAATCTAGAAATAATAGCTTATCAATTAGGCATAGAATCATTAGAAGCTAGAATAGTTGTTCATCAAAAGAATGATGCTGTTTTTTAAGAAGACATTTCATTTTTGAAATATGATGTTAAGGTAAGAGATCATTCTATCATAGAGCTTAAAAATCAGTTAGAAGAGGCTTTAAAAGAAAAAGATAATTTAAAACTCAAATTAGAAAAGTTTAAAACATCATCTAAGAAGCTAACTGAACTAATAAACAGTCAAATAAGTGTTAATAGACAGACGTATTGTTTATTGGCACGCGTGATTAAATGAATGAGAATTATTGCATATAGTTAACTGAATAACAGTGATATGTTTAAGAGTTGTCATAATGTATTAGTGTGAATGAATTAACAGGATCATAATCAAGTAAATGATAGGTTCAAAAAGGTTGAGGGATATCATGCAGTTCCCCCTCCCTACACTGGAAACTACATGCCTTCAAGACCTAACTTATCCTTTGCAGGGTTAGATGATTCTGTCTATAAGACTAAAGTGAGTGAGACTATCACTAGTGTGCCTAGAAATGAAACAACTAAAACTAGTAAAGATAGTTTGGAACAATCTAAAACTGTTATGTCTAGTGCTCCTATCATTGAAGAGTGGGAGTCTGATAGTGATGATGACTATGAGATTAGACCTTCAATTGAACAGAATAAACCTAGTTATGCTAAAATCAATTTTGTTAAATCAAATGAAAATATTAGAAAATCTGTTATTGAACAACGCACCAATAGACAAGCAGAAAACCTTAGGAAAAGTCAGAGTTCTAGGGTTGATAAAAGAATTTGGAATGGAATGATGACTCAGAAACTAGGGGATGGTTTTGAGTTTAAAAAGAAAGCTTGTTTTATGTGTGAAAGTCTTAACCATTTAATCAAGGACTATAATTTTTATGAGAATAAAATGGTTGGAAAATCTGTGTTGAATAATGAGGGTAAGGCTACTGGTCAAAGGGAAATTAGACCAATTTAGAACAATGCTAAGAGGGTGAACCACCAAAATAAATTGACTCACCCACATCCTAAAAGGAATTTTGTTCCAACAACAATTGCAACAAAGTCAGGACTAGTGCCAGTTAATACTGCTAAGCAAAGCTCTCCTAGAGCAGAAATATCAATTAGTATTGCCAGGCCTGTTAATACTGTTAGGCCAAGTATTAATACTTCCAATGCAAATATTAATACTAGCAGTTTAAATATTAATACTGCTGCACCAAGACCAACTGTGAATGTTACAAAACCAAGACCAAATGTTTTTCAAAAGTCACATTCATCAGTTAGAAGGCCATTTAACCAATCAACATCACCTAAATACAGAAATTTAAATGAAAGAATTAATACTGCTAGGGTTAACCATGTAACTACTGCTGGGCCAAAAGCAGTAGTTAGTGCTGCTGAGGGAAATGGGGAAAATGCTGTTAAGTCCTCAGCATGCTGGATTTGGAGACCAACAGGAAAATTAGTAGACCATATCTCCAAAAATAGTGGATCATACATTCTTAAAAGATTTGACTATGTTGATCCACAAGGCAGACTCAAGTTAGTAATGGCTTGGGTCCCCAAGAGAAACTAATTCTCTTATTTTGAGTGCAGGGTAATCCACAATATACTTTAAAGGATCAAGGAATTTTTGACAGTGGATGCTCTAGGCATATGACAGGAAACAAGTCCTTCCTTACAGATTATCAAGATTATGATGGAGGATTTGTTGCATTTGCAGGCAGTCCTAAAGGAGGTAAAATAACTGGTAAAGGTAAAATTAGGACTGGGAAATTAGACTTTGAAGATGTATACTTTGTAAAGGAACTTAAGTTTAACCTTTTCTCTGTCTCATAAATGTGTGACAAGAAAAACAGTGCTCTTTTCACTGAAACTGAATGTCTTATTCTATCTCCCGACTTTAAGCTACTTGATGAAAGTCAAGTCTTGCTTAAAGTTCCCAGACAGAACAACATGTACAGTTTTGATCTAAAGAATGTTGTTCCTTCAGGAGGTTTGACTTGTTTATTTGCAAAGGCTACAATAGATGAGTCTAATTTATGGCATAGGAGGCTTGGTCATATAAACTTTAAAACTATGAACAAACTTGTGAGGGGAAACCTTGTAAGAGGTTTGCCTTCAAAGCTTTTTGAAAATGACCATACTTGTGTTGCTTGTCAGAAGGGAAAGCAACACAAAGCCTCTTGTAAGACCAAGCTTGTGAGCTCTATCAGCCAACCCTTACAAATGTTGCACATGGACTTATTTGGGCCAACATTTGTAAGGAGTATCAATCACAAGATATATTGCCTTGTTGTCACTGATGACTTTAGTAGGTTTAGTTGGGTTTTCTTTTTGGCCACTAAGGATGAGACTAGTGGGATCCTTAAAACTTTTATAACTGGCATAGAAAACCAAATAAATCATAAGGTTAAAATCATCAGATGTGACAATGGAACTGAGTTTAAAAATAATGACATGAATCAGTTCTGTGGGATGAAAGGGATTAAGAGGGAATTTAGTGTTGCCAGAACTCCACAACAAAATGGAGTTGCTGAAAGAAAGAATAGAACACTAATAGAGGCAGCTAGAACTATGATAGCAAATTCATTCTTACCTATTACATTTTGGGCTGAAGCAGTTAATACTGCTTGTTATGTTTAGAATAGGGTTTTAGTGACCAAGCCTCACAACAAGACACCTTATGAACTATTACTTGGTAGACTACCTAGTATAAGCTTTATGAGACCTTTTAGGTGTCCTGTGACCATTCTTAATACCTTAGATCCCCTAGGCAAATTTGATGGGAAGGCTGATGAAGGGTTCTTAGTTAGATACTCTGTAAATAGCAAGGCTTTTAGGGTATTTAACACTAGAACTAGGAAAGTAGAGGAGAACATGCACATAACCTTTCTTGAAAACTAACCCAATGTTGTAGGAACTGGACCTAACTGGATGTTTGATATTGATTCACTAACAAACTCTAAGAATTATGAGCCAGTTACTGCAGGGAATCAATCTAATGTGAATGCAGGTATAAAAGATAATGGTGATGCAGTACCTTCTCAACAATACATTCTTCTACCATTACTCTTTAATAGTCCACATAGCTCAAAGGATGTAGTTGCTGATGTTGCTGGCAACAAGTCAACTGAAGAACCAGCAAATGAGAGTGATGGAAATGGTCAAGAGAAGGAAGAAGAAGCTTCATTTAAAGAAGGTGACCAGAATGTGAATGATTTTAGAGCTGAATTGGATAAGTTGCTTGTTCAATAGAAGAAAGGTTATGCTGACAGTACTAACAGAGTTTCTACTGTTAGTCCATCTGTTAGTACTGCTAGGCAAAATCCTGCTAATAATGATGATCTTCCAAATGATCCTCTTATGCCTGATTTAGAGGATACTACTGATCTTCTAAATCCTGGTATCTTTAGTGGTGCATACGATGATGAAAATGTAGGTACAGAGGCTGACCTCAACAACTTGGAAACTACCATGAGTGTCAGTCCTATTCCCACAACCAGAATTCACAAGGATCATCCTAAAGAGCAAATCATTGGAGACATAAATTTAGCTACTCAAACAAGGAGGATGGCTAAGATGTCTGAAGAACATGCTTTGGTCAGTTACATCAACAAGCAGAGAAGAACAAATCATAAAGATTATCAAAGCTGCTTATTTGCTTGTTTTCTCTCTCAAAAGGAACCCAAGAAGGTGATTCAAGCCTTAGATGATCCAAGCTGGATAGAAGCAATGCAAGAAGAGTTGCTACAGTTTAGATTGCAGAAGGTTTGGACATTGGTTGATCTACCTAATGGCAAGAGGGCCATTGGAACCAAATGGGTCTTTAGAAACAAGAAAGATGAAAAAGGGATAGTAGTTAGGAACAAGGCAAGACTGGTTGCACAAGGCTACACCCAAGAAGAAGGCATTGATTATGATGAGGTTTTTGCTCATGTTGCTAAGATAGAAGCAATCAGGTTATTTTTAGCCTATGCATCATTTATGGGTTTATTGTGTACCAGATGGATGTGAAGAGTGCCTTTTTATATGGTACTATAGAAGAGGAGGTGTATGTATGCCAACCTTCAGGTTTTGAGGATCCACATTTCCCTGACAAAGTTTATAAGGTAGAAAAAGCTTTATAACGCTTAACTGTATGATGCCCGTTTATATTGAACGCTAATTTTTAGCTTACGTGATTTAGCTTAACATTTACGATTTAAAGCAAATGCGTACAATACAAAAGATACGTTGTGGATTTATCGATGTTGTCAATGACTTAAAAACATAGGGTGTTATATTGGGTCTACTAAGAAGTCTTTATATATGAGTTTGAAGGTTTGATGCACAAGAAGTTTCAAATGAGTTCAATGGGAGAGCTCAGTTTCTTCTTAGGGTTGCAGGTCATGTAGAGAGATGATGGTATCTTCATCAGCCAAGACAAGTATGTGGCTGATATATTAAAGAAATTTGATTTCTCTTCAGTAAAAACAACAAGCACTCTAATAGAGACTAATAAGGAATTGCTCAAGGATGAAGAAGCTGAGGATGTGGATGTTCATCTATACAGATCAATGATTAGATCATTAATGTACTTAACAGCTTCTAGGCCTAACATAATGTTTTTAGTTTGTGCTTGTGCAAGGTTCCAAGTTACTCCTAAAGTCTCACATCTTCATGTTATGAAGAGGATCTTTAGATACTTGAAAGGTCAACCCAAATTGGGCCTTTGGTATCCTAGGGATTCACCATTTGACTTGGAAGCTTTTTTAGATAGTGATAATGCTGAAGCTAGCCTTGACAGGAAATCCACAATAGGAGGTTGTTAATTTCTTAGCAAAAGGTTGATTTCATGGCAATGTAAAAAGAAAACAGTGGTTGCCAACTCAACAACTGAAGCAGAGTATGTTACTGCTGCTAATTGTTATGGACAGGTGTTATGGATTCAAAATCAAATGCTTGATTATGAGTTCAACTTTATGAACACCAAGATTTACATTGATAATCATAGTACAATCTGTATTGT
>BQNB010148821.1:0-16249 GCA_026074375.1 Tanacetum coccineum | reverse complement strand
TTCTCGACCCTTGAGCCCAAAATTAAGAGAGGCGACCCCTAGAGCTTAAAGATCCCTTGTGTAATTGGCACCGTCTATATATGCAATCTACTGTTAACATCATGTCTCATGCTCATTACAACAAAATAAGAGAAAAATCCTTTCAAGCACGTAGAAACCCATACCAACCATATAAGTTTTACAACTTCGTTGGAAGAGCCAAAAATGTGCATATATTTATTGGAAGCTTCATTTATGTTGTGGACTTTATGATTTTAGAAGACTTGGGCAACATAATTGATAGTGGGTTGGGTGAAGTAGTTTTGGGAAAACCTTTCGTGCGTACGTCGAAGCTCACTTATGATAAGTCTTTAGGGTTAATCATGTTTGCCCAAAGGGACGACGAGGTTGTGTTAGGATGCCCTAAAGGACAAAAGAATTAGGTCTAGTATCCTCTTTAGAAAAGGATAAGTTTGAAACGTTCTTCGTGGAAAGCTTGAAGTTTAGAAAAAAGGGGTTTAAGTATGTCCTTGAAAAGAGAAAAGGATATTACAAAGCTTGCATGAACCTTGGACATAATTATAAAAGAGATAGAGAGACGATTGAAAACTCAAAACCAACCACATAAGTATCATCAAACTTAAGGAGTAAAAGTGACTTCGAGTCTAGCTACAAGACTCGTTAATAAAGAAAAGCGCTTCTTGGGAGGCAACCCAATTTACTTTTCCCGCATATTAGGAGTGTCATGTATGTTTTAATTCTTTATCGTTTGTTTTATTATGTTTGAACTATCTTGTAATCATGCTTTGTTTGTCTTTAACTTCGTCTTAATTTCAATCAAAGGTATTTTGCAAACAATAAGTGTAGGAGAATTTATTCGGCTTTTGAGCCAAGTTCAAGCATGTTAAATAAATTGATCAGATTAATTCGCGTCAGCTTCGAGTCATATGGTTGAATTGCTGAATCTTAGGTTTTATGCATCCATCTGTACAGGAATAAACTTATGGAATCAAGTACAAGAAATTTTTCATCAAAAACAAAAATTCTGTTTTCACAGAATGTGGAGATGAGGTTACAATTTACACGCGACGCCATCACCACGACACATGTGACGGGGTCACAAAATGTAACACCCCCATTTTGGAAATATAGCAGGGGAAGCTAATCTGGGGTATTACTTCATGAATCACAGACACAATCATAGAAAACGACTCAAAAGAGACATTTTTAAAAGATACGTTATCATTCATTTAAAATCAGAGTTTTACAAAGGCAGGTCCCAAAATCTAGAAACATAAATGTGAATGATAACAAGTTTTAGCCATCTTCAAGTCCATACCACTCCATGCCATAAGTTGCTCAATTACCTGAGATAAACATGCTAAAAAGGGTCAACACAAAGGTTGAGTGAAATTCATAGGTTTGAAATGTAATAGTTGAATACAGGTTATTATAATGGAAATATTTGCATTGCATGGACAATTATTATGGAAAACAGTATGGAAAATAGTATTATCATGGAGAACAGTTGAATGCAAGTTTAATGGTAAGTGGGTTACGTTGTTATACACCCGTTATTGGTAATAATTGCAATGAATACAATTATCATGGAAAAAAATGGTAACATTATTATTGCACCTAAGCTCATGACATCAATACGTTAACAGGGAAGATCACCGTAGTGATATTGGTTAGGGACAGATGTCCCCGTGGAAAAGGTAACTTGCCAAGGTTACCTATTAGGACAAATATAGTGCGTTTGGCTACCCCAAGCATGGGTATACAAACGGGAGCCGTCACCCCCAATAGATCTATTCACAATATTCGCGCTCACTCGCAATGCAAGTAATTAATGATTCATGATATGGAAATAATGGCACTGGAAGCTACTTAGGCAATAATATATCTGGATAGCATACAGTTGGAAAAACACTTGCATTCATGGTTTATATCAGGTATCACAGGTTTATAAGGTATTCAAAAGATTGAAATGCAGGGTTATGAATTCATTAAGTCTTTGAAAAGTAATTACATTGTTATAAGATAAACGAGTATGTAAAAGAGTTTGTAACAAGCATGTATCCCCCTCGCGGGTTTATGAAAACATTAAAGAGATTGAAAAGCGAGGCTATGAACTCACAGTAATGGATCCATATGAAATCATTGATATTGTATAGAACTAGCATGTATCCCCCTCGCGGGTTTAAAAATATAAAGACTTTTAAAAGCGAGGCTATGAAATCTCACCTTAACAGGGAAATCTGATTAATGGCAAAAGTATATCAAAGGAAAGGCGTCTGTATGGTAGTACGACGTTATCTACTCGGGCGGAAAGTATATCAACTTGAAAGGAAGCAGCTTCGTCACGTAACCTGGGATAATATGTCGAGTCTTAGAAAGATTGTACTCTAGAACTTTGATTCTAAGAGTTTAATATTGTTATAAGTTTGATTGGAGAGTTTGGATTTATTGTATCACTGTTCGGGCCATCATAATTCAGAGGTCATTCAGTAAACGTTTGAGGAGCTAGGGCACTTTAAATCGTAAACCCAACAACTCAGTCAGAACGTAATACCAAGATGAAACCCCTTAATATGAAGCTCCCTAGTATTGTGATATGATATAATCGGTTTTAAGCGTTTTGATCAATATCTGGAAATGATAAGCACGACAAGCGTTAATTAAAGTTATGTCTTATAATGTTTTGAACACATTTTTATACTTTTTCAAAATGTTACATTTTAGACCCTTGAGAATGAAAAATGGCAAAATATACCCTTGGAGTTTGCACTTTTACAAGTTTGGTCCTTCAGTTAAAGATGTACTAATGTAACCTTGCACTTTGGAAAGTGACATAATAGACCCCTATAGTTATAACTTTAGAAATATGGCAAAAATAGTCCTTTTAGTTATAAGTTTCAGAAAGTTACGATATATACCCCTAGCATGGAATACTTTGCAAACATATCCAAAATGCCCATGGCAGCTTATTTTAAGTTTCTTAACATGATTAATTTTGCAGGTTATAGATTATTCAATATAAGCTAAAATATGAAGTTTTTAAGTAACAAAAGTTTAAAATGACATTTTCAGTCCTTTTAGTTATAAGTTTCAGAAAGTTACGATATATACCCCTTGCATGGAAATGATTTACAAAACAAGTCCAAACTTCATAATAATGATATTTTTCATCATGAAAAGTAATTTACAGGTTATAACTTATTAATATAAGCTAAAATATGAAGATTTAACATAATGAAAGTTTAAAATAACGATTTGTTAAGCTAGGAAGAAAAACGGGTCATATTAGGGTTTTAAAACGAAAATGCGCGGGTTTTAAGTTCAAATTCCTTCAAGACATGATAAAGTTGTTATATTAACATTAGCTAAGCATGTTAGGATAGATTATAACAATATTTAACCATTATAACATTTAGTTTTAAGAAAAACATAAAATTAGGGTTCCAGGTGTACGGTTTTGGATTAAAATGGAAAATGAGTATGAATTGAGTTATAAAACTTTAACAAGAGTTTATTTAGGATCATATGAACATTATAAGAGTTTATGAGCAGGTATGAAGATCATAGAACCTGGGTTTGAGCTTATAGCTTGGAAATGGGTTGAAATTGGGACTTTTAGCTTCGTATGCCTAGAATAATGACTCCCGAGTTTCTTTTCTTGATTTCTTTTGCTTCAATTATATTCTTGAGACTTATTAGGACCTCTTAGGATATTCTTTGAGCAAAGGATTGCTGCTATTAAGGGTTATAGAGGATGAAGTGGGGGATGAGTTAGAATGAAGGTTTTAGGGTCCTATTTATAGTCAAATGGAGTCTTGGTGGCCAAGGAGTCTTAGTGATCTGATATTGGACATGTGGAGAAGTTAGAGGGTGACTAGTAGAGGCTATATGAGGTTTTTTAAGACTAGGAACTAGATTGAAGTAGTGTTTGAGTCTTTGTGGTGCCGCGGCTTACTTAGGGCCAAAGGAGAGGATGTGGAGCTTTTGTAACCAAGGAGAAGACTTATAGGTTCTTGTAAGCTGGTTATTGATGAATTAGGATGGTCATCAAGGTGCTTGTTTGCAAATTGTAGCTTCAAAATGGGTCAATTTGCAAGAAAAGAGGTCGTGGGTTCCTTAGGGCTCGAACTAGGGTTTTCAAGCTTGGATTTTGAGTACACTTGATCAATAATGATGGATTAATGTTTACAAGGATTGTATTAGGAGTTATTAATAATATTTGATAGGTGGTTCGTGTTTAAAATGGGCGAAAATGAGTAAACACGTCCAAAGTCAAATTAGGGCACGTTTAGGGTTTCTTGGATTTATTTCTTGTATACTTGCAATGAAATGATGAAATAATGATTGAATATGATTGTTAATGTTGTAAATTAAGTTATTACAACTTATTTGAGTGTTGGTTTAGGTTTATGATGGATAAATATCAAGAAATGGGACATGGTTTAGAAACTAGCTCGGTTTTAGGGTTTAGGGTTTTGAATTAGGGTTTTGAGTGTAAAAATGTGTGTGAGAGCTTATGAGTAGAATAATTAGGGTTTATACATTGTATATTGAGTGTAGTAACTTGTACAAAAGTGGTGGTGAAGAAATTAGAATAAAAACGGAGGTAAAACGGCTATTTTGGATGTCGTGCATTAATAACTTGTACATTTTGCATTAAAGTATTTGTACCTTAATTTAGAGGGAATGTATATTCAAATGAGATGTTATATTACTTGTACATGTGTCTTAGCAGCTTGTACATTCACTTTAGATATTAACTTTTCATGGAATTAGAGTTTAGAGGTATATGATAACGGTTTAAAGCCCGTTTTGAAATAACGTTGTAAATGGTACATTATATGAGTAATGTACTTTGTATAAATGATATTAAGATATCGACTTGATATGTTATGATGTTTGCTTGACATATAAATAGATATAGATGGCATAGGTAGGTTAATTGACAGCTATTTTAGGCAATTACTAGCTGTGGGTCCGATTTTCAACGTCAATTTCGGGCATTTTTCGAGTATGTTTCGCCTTTGGCGAACACGAAAGATGTTTGGAGCGCGTTTTGCATAAAGTTATTTAGGTCAAACTACGAACAGTGTGATTTAGCGGGTTCAAAAACGTTGGTCAAAACAGCAGCAGTTTTTATAAATACCATCCGGCAATTTTCAAAACTTTAAATGTCTTGTTACCTTTTGACATTTTGGGTCGGTTTGAATTTTTTTAACATTTGGAACTTTTTACCGTCGCATAAATAATAATTTGGCCGCGTAGACTGTTAATTTCAAAACATACTCTAAATAAAAATCCTAATTTTATTATTTTATCTCTATTTATAAAACTAAACATTTGCTCGATTCCTGAGACTTTCAAATTACATGTGAAGGTGTACACTATTGAAGAATATAACAATAACCAAATGTGGAACTAAC
This sequence comes from Tanacetum coccineum, assembly GCA_026074375.1. NCBI lineage: Eukaryota > Viridiplantae > Streptophyta > Magnoliopsida > Asterales > Asteraceae > Tanacetum > Tanacetum coccineum. The sequence goes on along the minus strand of BQNB010148821.1, from coordinate 10,826 downwards.
CTAGCCAACTCATGAAACCTATTAGTATATGCAACATAGCTAGCCTCGACCATGACGTGATTCTAAAACTCAGTTTCCAACTTTTGCATCTCATGACTAGGACAAAACTCTTCTATCATCATAAACTTAAAGTCATTCCATGACATACTAACAGCAACTTCCCGGCTTAGCGTGCGGATCTGAGAGTTCCACCACGTTAAAGCCTTACCCACAAATAAACCAGCAGTGTATTTCACTTTTTGGTTAACACTACAACCACTTATATCCTGCACAGACTCCATTTTTTGAATCCATCGAGTAAGAACTACAACACCTCCCTTACCATTATATTCCTTAGGGTTACAAGCTAAGAACTTATTATATGAACAACCTACCCGGTTGCCATTCACTAACACATTCCTAACGTTCTGCTGAACGTTCTCATTAACCACATTACCATTTTGATTTCCAACATTTCCCTGGTTACCAACCTGAGCTAAAATGGCGGGTAAGAGGTTCTGCAATTGTTGGGCAATGATTGTCGAGAAATCGGGTGCTCCTTCTACACCCCATTGACTCCCTCTACATTCTCATTGACTTTCTTTACATTTCCATTAGCTCCCAATCCTTAGTCATTCCCTTGACCATTTAATTCGTCAACACACTCATCATTACCTCCCCTAGGTCCTCTACCCCTTCCACCACCCCTACCAACCCATCCACCTGTTCTCCCTCCTCGTGATTCGGTAATAGGCTGGCCAGCAATTCGAGTCCTCATCCTTGGCAGCATTATCTACTTGTGGGGGAACATGTGCAACGTTAGGTAGGTAGGAAGACTAACATATATATAGAAAATCTTACTATATATATACACATAATACCACCTTATGGTGTCAACATCGATTTGTGTGAATGACATTACTAAATATGAGTGAGTTGTGATACGCTTATAACTACGTTGGCAACCGTACTTATATTCGCATCCTTTCCCAGTCGTACTCAATATTGAGCTTACACATTTCAATGACTGACATAACTAAAACACCAAACCGCAAACACGCGAACGCAAGCAAAAGCGGAACACCGCGCGCATAGATCCTATACGCAACTAAATGATGGATCTTAGGTTATAGTCTAGGCCAACCCACCTAGTTCTCTATAACCTTGGCTCTGATTACCAATCTGTCACACCCTGACAATGGCAAAAACTCGGGAATGTAACATAATGATCAATCATAACACAAGATACAATATAGAGAAAACTACAATGCATAAACTTCAAGTGTTACAAAGACCATCAACCTCGAACAACCTCGAGTGATGTCCCAAATCATAACCAAATCCATAATCTCTTACAATTCCAATTGCCCATTAGGGGTTCAAATCCAAACTAAAACCAAAACTTCAAAGTACTAAGAACCAAACAAACTAAACAAGCAAGATTTCACATGAAAGATCCACACGGGATACTTATAAGCCCTTTATCACATATCACCAACTTATTCCTCTTTCACTTTTCCTGAAAATGATACTTGAAAACGTCAACAATAATGTTGGTGAGCTCGTAGGTTTGACTCAAAACCAAAAGTTGTGCCAATATCTCAAAACAATGGAGAATAGTGCAATATGATAATGAATATATGTAAACAACCCATGACTTAGCATCCCTGCTAATCATGTAACATGAACTAGCAATCCTGCTAGTCGATCACCCTGCCATAGCATCCCCGCTAGTCAGGTAGCAAAATATGTCACTTACGCACCTAAAGGGCCTACCAGTTGGAGAACTATATTAGGGCAGGACCTCACACAAACTAGGGTAGGCGTACCCAGCCAATCTAATAATCACACAAGTACTGGGATAGGCATACCCCTCCGATCCAAACAATCATGCAACACATAATATCCACATAGTAGTCATAAGCACTTATCTTGTCCCAAAAACAAAACCACATTTCGCACAGTTCAAAACCAACAGAAAAACAGTAAAAATGGGGTTACAAGAACTCACCTCAAGCAAGCCTTTAGCAACCGAATCTCAATCACACAATTAAATGCAACGACGTCCGCACACGGCCTAGTCCAGTTAATGTCTCATTTAATCATTCATTTCTAAAATAGTTCTCACGTTTGATGCATAGAGGTTAGATGCGTTGTACAATTACCCTTTTGGTTTAGTCGGCAAAATATAAATTTAAAACTTGAATCATAAAAATGTACACCACACAATGACACATCAAGTTTCGAGAAAAATATATTTTTCGTCTTTTAGTAAATTTTTAAAAATAATAAAATAATATTTTATTATTCAAAATCAAAAATTATTTTTTAAAGTAAAATTTCCAAGTATAAGCTTTTTACGAAATTTCGACATGACCCGTACGTTAATATAACATTTTCCAAGGTTATTAAACCTTATTTTCAAACATTTTTCAAACTTTCGACACTTTTCAGAAAAAATTCCAAAACCTCAATCATTAACGTTTACTAAAACGTTTTTCCCAAAATAATGTTTAATATCATTTTGCAAATACATTCCACTTTCAAAAGTCCGTCAATAACTCTTAAAACGACTAAATATCGCTTATTGGGCTTTAAGGCCCAATAAGGGTCCAATAAGGTATTTGTACGTCCAAAATACGATCCAAGTCCAAAACTAAGGTCCACTTATATACATAAGCTCATACTAATAAGTAGAAAATAATCCAAACCACAATAAGCCATGCCATAAGCTACGGCTTAAATGGGCTTATTGGGCCGTAAGCCCATAAGCTCCAAAATACCTATATTAAGCTTGACAATAAGCTAATAAGATACGTATCGCATTTGGTTATCACCGTAAGCTATAATATTAGTCCACAATCATACGCCATACTACGAAAATGATCAAAATCACTTCCCTTGTGATTTTAAAATGAGACGTGGCATTTAAGCCAAAAATAAGCCATGAAATAGCTTAAAAATAAGCCTGAAATAAGCTATACAAGTTATTATAAAAAATAAGCTATCTAGCAACATATGTTATTCAACCATCACGACCACAATATCAAAACTAACAAAACCTTATGTTTGTTTCATTTTATTCGAACCCCAAACACACCCTTTGATTTATTTCGTTTCTAAAAATCAATTTTTACGACGATCAACTTGTACAACTAACATTTATGCATCAATATAAACCCAAAAGGACAAACAAAATTTAAATTTAAAACTTACAAGAAAATCTTCAAAAATGTAGATTTCGACACAAACCGGACAACCCAAACATTGTTTAAAAGAATACCTGAGCACTAGAATAAACCCAATATATCACTAACCTTCATGTTTATTGATCAAAGTTAAAAAAACTATTATGTTTGTGTGTGTGTGTGGTGTTCAGACGAACCAACAAAGAGAGAAGGGAGAAGATTTTTTTTGTGAAAAGGAACTGTGTGTTTTTCAAAATGAGGATAAAGATATTTTAAGTGTACCAACCATGGACACACTTGCTAAAATCTTGCCTTGATGTCCCCTATGAGACTAGAACCGGCCATGGGTATCTTATGGGGCTCGGGGTGTCATTTTTTGTGTCGGGATCACTTAAAAGCTCGTAAAACTCAACCGTAAAATACTCCTCAAAGTTACTTAGCTTTTTTATTCACTTTAAAAACACTTTTCTATTCACTTAGAGAATTTACTTGACATATTTTCACTTTAAACCCTTAAAAACTCATTTGGACATTAACAAACGTGTTGGGACTCGTTTTTTGGCATTTCTTAAAATTCACGGGTCAAACCACTCGGAACATAAATAACATAATAATACCTTTAAAAAGGGATTATTAATCACAATAAACTATAAATTGTCTCAAATCTCATAATTTCACCACCGTCAACACGGTACAAAATCTGAATAAACTGACAAACGTCAAATTGTCAAAGGACTAAAAATGAAATATTCCGAACACAAAAAGGTCAAAGGTTACACAGTCGATATGGATTCTTCTATCAAAGTTAAAATTACTAGGGTAATCATCCAATCCACCAATGAAATCACACCTAGTTTTGACTATATCTATCATGGGCTCATTAACAACATCACCTTCCTTAACGGTGGGTTTGGCAATCCTACTACGCTTCAGCTTCTTAAACTCTCTTTTCAAAATTTCCATACGCTCTTTCACAAAGTTCACTTAGTATCAACTCGAATCTCATACCAAAGGGGCACTTGCGTGATGGATTCAGCCAAACACTACTAAAGGTTCGACACGTGGAACGTGTCAGAACACACCATCTAATTCCTCAAGAAAATCTAACTTGTAGGCTACGGGGCCTACCTTTTCAATAATTTCAAAAGGTCCAACAAATCTAGGTACTAGTTTCCCTTTCTTCTCAAAGCGTACCATACCTTTCCAAGGCGACACTTTGAGCAAAACATAGTCAAAAACTAAAAAAAATAAGAATAGTCAAAAGAATCAAACCTATACTAAACTCTAGAGGACTTCCTCCTCTTATTATCAGCATAACTTTTCTGACGAACACGCGCACTTAAGTCTAGCCTTATCTGCGAATCTTTTCAGAGGTCTCTGCACTAAACTCAGGTCCTTCAACTGACCTTCCCAACCTCAGCCCACATAATTGGCGAACGACACTTTCTACCATACAATGCCTCAAACAGAGCACATCTCATACTAGAATGATAACTATTATTATACGAAAACTCAACCAACGAAAGATGAATATCCCAACTTCCGTCGAAGTCCAGGATGCACGCTCTAAGCATGTCTTCCAAAGTCTGAATAGTACGCTTACTCTGACCATCGATCTGAGGATGGTAAGCCATACTCATCTCTAAACGGGTTCCTAATACCTCTTGCATTGACTGCCAAAGCCTTGTTGTGAAACGACTATCACGATCCGATATGATCGAGATCAGTACACCATGTCTAGCAACTATCTCATTCAAATACAATCTATCCATCTATAATCCTCACACATAGGTAGAAAATGAGCAGACTTAGTCAACTGGTCCATAATGACCCAAATTGTGTCATGCCCACTACTAGTCCTAGACAACTTAGTCACAAAATCCATAGCTATTCCTTCCTATTTCCATACGGGAATCTCATGTTGTTGGAGCAAGCCAGATGGCCTTTGATGCTTAGCCTTAACCTTTAAACAAGTCAAACACTTACTAACATATATTGCTATGTCCTTCTTCATACCTGGTCACCAATACCTATCTCTAAGGTCATAATACATCTTATCAGCTCCTGGGTGTACAAAGTACTTAGACTTATGGGCTTCATCCATTATCAGGGTTGTCACATCACCTTTCAAAGGCATCCATATTCGATCCACGTAGTATAAAGTCCCATCATTTCTTTGTTCTATCATCTCAACCAAACCTTTCTGCAATCTTGCAGACTCATTCACAGCCTCCTTCTAAGCCACTAGTATCCTATCCTTGATACTCGACTGAAGGCTCATATTCATAGCTCTAACTCTCTTAGGCTTTACTCTTTACTTTCTACTTAGGGCATCAACCACCACATTCGCCTTACCAGGATGGTAGCGAATCTCACAATCATAATCACTAAACAACTCTATCCAGCGACGCTGTCGCATATTCAACTCTTTCTGACTAAAGATATGCTGAAGACTCTTATGATCCGTATAGATGACACTCTTTGTCCCATACTAATAATGTCTCTAAATCATAAGGGAAAATACAACTGCTCCTAATTCTAAATCACGGGTCGTATAATTCTTTTCATGAATTTTTAACTGCCTAGACGCATATGCTATCACTTTTCCTCTCTGCATAAACACGTAACCTAGTCCTAACCCGGACGCATCACAATATACCACAAAGTCTTCTGGTCCATCAGGGAGAATTAGAACAGGCGCATTACACAACTTATCCTTCAGAGTTTGAAATGCCAACTCTTGTTCCTCACCCCAATCGAATGTCTTACATTTCTGAGTCAAGATAGTAAGAGACTTAGCTATCTTATAAAAGTTCTCAATGAACCTATGGTAATATCCAGCCAATCTTAAGAACGAATAAACCTCAGTCGGAGTTCTAGGGGCTTCTTAATTCTTAACAGCTTCAATCTTACTAGGGTCTACATGGATTCCATTACCATCTATCACATGCCCAAGAAACTGCACTTCTCTTAGCCAGAATTCACACTTAGAAAACTTAGCATATAGTTTCTCCTTCTTGAGTAGTTCTAAGACTAACCTTAAGTGTTCTACATGATCCTCCCGAGTCTTAGAGTAGATTAAGATATCGTCTATAAACACTAGCACAAACTTATCAAGATAAGGCCTACAAACTCTATTCATCAAATCCATAAATACCGCTGGTACGTTAGTTAGACTAAAAGGCATTACTGTGAACTCGAAATGTCCATAACGAGTTCTAAACGCGGTCATTGGAATGTCATCCTCATGCACTCTCAGCTGATGGTATCCAGACCTAAGATCTATCTTTGTGAAAAACTGTGACCCTTGCAGTTGGTCAAATAGATCATCAATCCTAGGAAATGGATAACGATTCTTAACAGTTAACTTATTCAATTCTCTATAGTCAATACACATCCTAAAAGAACCATCCTTCTTTTTCACAAACAAAACCGGTGCTCCCCAAGGCGATGATCTTGGTCGAATGAAACCTTTGTCCTGGAGTTCCTTGATTTGTCATAACAACTCCTCCAATTCAGAAGGTGCCAAACAATAGGGATACTTTGCAATTGGTACAGCTCTAGGGATTAACTTAATCCGGAACTCAATTTCTCGGAGAGGTGGCAATCCTATTAAATCATCCAGAAATACCTCGGGAAAATCTCTAACCACAACAATCTCTTTTTGTTTCTTATCGCTAGCCTTAGCACTCATCAAAAGTCTCGGTTTCTCTTCTGTTCTTTCTCCTAATACTCAAAGCACCTTTCCATCTAGTAGTGGTATCCTCACTACTTTCTCATGACAAATTATTTCAGACTTATGATTAGACAACCAATCCATACCTATAATCACATCAAAACTCACATGCCCGAATGGTATCAAATCGATGTCAAAAACATGACCCTCGATTTCTAGTTTGCAACCCTTAATAACTTTATCAATCTCTACTAGCTGCCCTCTAGCTATCTCAATCTCATATCTGAAACCAAATTCAATGGGTTATATGCCTAACAAAGGTATAAAAGTAGTGGAAACAAAGTTATAGTCGGCACCAGAGTCAAATAAGGTAGTGGAAAAATAGTTGTTCAAAGTAAATGTACTCGTCATAATGTTTGGATCCTGGCGAGCTTCCTCTGCTCCCAACATAAATGCCCTACCCCTAGCTTGGTTCCCTTGGTTTCTACGACCCTGACCCCCGTTATTAACAACAACTTGGTTTGGATGGTTTCCTCCTGGTCCTTGTGCTCTATTCAATCTAGGACACGCCGGTCTGAGATGGTCAGTACTTTCACAGTCATAGCATGCTCCACAAGCAGGTGTTAGGTTCCTTACATTTACTGGGTTCACATTCCTAGGCACAACTTTACAATCCTTTGCCAAATGACTTGGGTAGTTATAGTTTAATTATGTGCGATAAGGCCCTCCGGGTGCATTGTAGGAATTTCAGGTGGCACACTTAGGCCAAGCACCCGAATTCTCTCTTCCTACAAGGTTTGCGGTTGTAGCAAAAGCATTTCCAAACCTAGTCCTCTTGTTATCATCCTTACCATTCTTATCCTTTCTAGGTTCCTCCACATTTCCTCTTTTCTCAACCTTCTTAATTGATCTATTTCTAACAGCCTCATCGTGTAACACCCCTATTTTTATAATATAGCAGCGGAAGCTAATATGGGGTATTACTTCATGAATCACAGACACAATCATAGAAAACGACTCAAAAGAGACGTTTTAAAAGATACGTTATCATTCATTTAAAATCAGAGTTTTACAAAAGCAGGTCCTAAAATCTAGAAACATAAAATGTGAATGATAACAAGTTTTAGCCATCTTCAAGTCCATGCCATAAGTTGCTCAATTACCTGAGATAAACATGCATAAAAAAGGGTCAACACAAAGGTTGAGTGAAATTCATAGGTTTGAAATGTAATAGTTGAATACAAGTTATAATGGAAATATTGGCATTGCAGGGACAATTATCATGGAGAACATTTATTCATATGAAGAACACTATTATTATGGAGAACAGTATAATCATGGAAAACAGTTGAATATTATATGGTTGAATGCAAGTTTAATAGTGATTAGGCTACGTTGTTATACACCTGTTATTGGTAATAATTGCAACGAATACAATTATCATGAAAAAATGGTAACGTTATTATTGCATCTAAGCTCATGACACCAATACCTTAACAGGGAAGATCACCATAGTGATATTGGTTAGGGACAGATGTCCCTGTGGAAAAGGTAACTTGCCAAGGTTACCTATTAGGACAAATATAGTGCATTTGACTACCCTAAGCATGAGTATACAAACGGGAGCCGTCACCCCCAATAGATCTATTCACAATTTTCGCGTTCACTCGTAATCAATCAATGGTTCATGATATGGAAATAGTAGCACTGGAAGCTACTTAGGCAATAATATATCTGGATAGCATACAATGGCAATAATATATCTGGATATTGCATACATTTGGAAAAAAACTTGCATTCATGGTTTAATCAGGTTATCACAGGTTTAATAAAGATTCAAAGATTGAAATGTGAGGTTTATGGAATCATTAAAGTCCTTTAAAAGATAATCCACATTGTTATAAGAATAAATGAGTATGTAAAAGAAAATGTAACAATCATGTATCCCTCTCGTGTTTATGACAACCATTAAAGAGATTTTGAAAAGCGAGGATATGAACTCACTGAATCTTTGAAAAGTAATCACATTGTTTATAAGATAAACGAGTATGTAAAAGAGTTTGTAAACAAGCATGTATCCCTTCCCGGGGATTATAAATTGGGGTTATGAATTCATTAAGTCTTTGAAAAGTAATCACATTGTTATAAGATAAACAAGTATATAAAAGAGTTTGTAACAAGCATGTATCCCCCTCGCGAGTTTATGAAAACATTAAAGAGATTGAAAAGCGAGGCTATGAACTCACCTTAACAGGGAAATCTGATTAACGGCAAAAGTATATCAAAGGAAAGGCATCTGTATGGTAGTACGACGTTATCTACTCGGGCGGAAAGTATATCAACTTGAAAGAAAGCAGCTTCGTCACGTAACCTGGGATAATATGTCGATTCTTAGGAAGATTGTACTCTAGAACTTTGATTCTAAGAGTTTAATATTGTTATGAGTTTGATTGTAGAGTTTGGAATTACGGTATCACCGTTCGGGCCATCATATGTTAGAGGTCATTCAGTAAATGTTTGAGGAGATAGGGCACTTTAAATCGTAAACCCAACAACTCTGTCAGAACGTAATACCAAGATGAAACCTCTTAATATAAAGCTCCCTAGTATTGTGATACAATATAATCGGTTTTAAGCGTTTTGATCAATATCTGGAAATGATAAGCACGACAAGCGTTAATTAAAGTTATGTCTTGTAATGTTTTGAACATGTTTTTATACTTTTTCAAAATGTTACATTTTAGACCCTTAAGAATGAAAAATGGCAAAATATACCCTTGGAGTTTGCACTTTTACGAGTTTGGTCCTTCAAGTTTAAAAGATGTACAAAGTAAACCTTGCACTTTGAAAAGTGACATAATAGACCCCTATAGTTATAACTTTAGAAATATGGCAAAAATAGTCCTTGTACTTATAAGTTTTCAAAAGTTACGGTATATACCCCTTGCATGGAAATGATTTACAAAACAAGTCCAAAATTCATAATAATGATATTTTTCAATATGAAAAGTAATTTACAGGTTATAGCTTATTAATATAAGCTAAAATATGAAGATTTAACCTAATGAAAGTTTAAAATAACAATTCGTTAAGCCATGAAGCAAAACGGGTCATATTAGGGTTTTAAAATGTAAACGCGCAGGTTTTAAGTTCAAATTCCTTCAAGACTTGATAAAGTTGTTATATTAACATTATTTAAGCATGTTAGGATATATTATAACAATATTTAACCATTATAACATTTAGTTTTAAGAAAAACATAAAATTAGGGTTTCGGGTGTACGGTTTTGGATCAAAATGGAAAATGAGTATGAATTGAGTTATAAAACTTTAACAAGAGTATATTTAGGATCATATGAACATTATAAGAGTGTAGGAGCAGGTATGAAGATCATAGAACCTAGGTTTGAGCTTATAGCTTGGAAACAGGTCGAAATCAGGACTTTTAGCTTCGTACGCCTAGAATAACGACTCCGGGGCTTCGTTTCTTGATTTCTTTTGCTTCACTTCTGATCTTGAGACTTCTTAGGACCTCTTAGGAACTTCTTTGAGCAAAGGATTACTGCTATTAAGGGTTATAGAGGAGGAAGTGAGGGATGAGTTAGAATGAAGGTTTTAGGGTCCTATTTATACTCGAAATGAGCTTAGAGGCCAATGAGTCTTTATGCTCTGATCTTGTAAGGTGGAAGGTGTTAGGGGTGTTTGTGTGGCCGCGGCTAAGCAAGAGAGGAAGAGAAGTGATGTGGAGCTCTAGCAATTAAGGAAATGGTCTTAAGGTGCTTTTAAGTAGCTTTAGGATGGAGGTGCTTGTCATTGAGGTGCCTGGTTGCAAGAAAAACTTTCAAAATGGGTCAATTTGTAAAGAATTGAGGTCACGGGTACATTAGGGCTTGTTTAGGGTTTTCTTGGTTATTTTTTGAGTGAATTTGATTAGTAATGATAGATTAAGGATCACAAGACTTGTATTAAGGATTATTAACAAG
>BQNB010148820.1:0-16249 GCA_026074375.1 Tanacetum coccineum | reverse complement strand
TCGTTCGGTGAAAGAAGAATCAACTCGTTCGGTTCGAGTTGTAAGAGCACTCGTTCGGTTTCACTCGATCGGTCCTTGTGTATTTCACTCGTTCGGTCCTTGAGTTTTTTTTGCACTCGTTCGATCCTTGAGTTTTTACACTCGTTCGGCTCAAAAATTTTCACTCGTTCGGTGCAAAAGTTTTTCCACTCGATCGGTTGTACAAGTTTTTCTCTCGTTCGGTTGTTGAGTTTTCACTCGTTCGGCTCAAAAAAATTTCCACTCGTTCGGTTCGAACGTTTACACTCGTTCGGCTCTTGTGAATTTGTTACTCGTTCGGTGATCTTGAGATGTTACTCGTTCTTGTGTCTTCTTCTTTTTAACAGAAATCACAAAAAAAACAATCGTCCTTTTTGCTTGTCTTCTTGTAGCAGCCAAGGAAGTAAAGAAACAAAAGTAATAGTTTGACACAAAGAGGCAAAAAAAAAGAAAAACAAAAAAACAGTTGACGAGAAAGAAGAAAAAAAAACGTGTATGTAGAGCCCAAACTAGAGAGTTACAATTTTAACAAAAAATATGACGAGATAAACTTAGACAAATTACCGAATAACAAGCTTAAAAAATTACCACAAATAAATCACTAAACCCACCCGAGGCGACTGATACCAATTGTAGGTTCCCGATTTACTTCACTTCATAACACGAATCAAGAACTAGAAACTAGAAACTAGAAAAGAGATGAAGGTTTAGAGAGAGAGAAGAGAGAAAGAGATGAGAGAAAAAGATATATTGAAAAAATGAAAAACTAGATATTTTCTAAAAAGAAAATATCTATATATATATTATCTAATATATATATCCCTACGACGCGTGGGATATTTAACTAGGACTCGGGCTCGGGTTTTGCTTGGGATTAAACCCAAAACATATACAATATTAGATTATCTATCGAGCCCGATTCCCGATATTATCCTGATACAACATTAACTAATTAAAGACCGAAGCTCCATCGTAGAGTGACCGAACTTCCTTGTTCGACTCAATAAATTGAGGCTAACAGAAGTTGGCAAGGATATATATTGATGAGATAATAGCAAGGAATGGAATTCTGGTGATGATCAACTCAGATTAAGATGGATGATTTACCTCGTGGTTTTGGCAGACGATATAGAAAGTGTTAGAGACGCGATTAGATTTGAGTACTGGTATGTGTTATTTTACACATACCTTTTACCTTATAAAACGAACCCAAAAGACCAAAAACATAATAAAAATGTCAAATATATGCTTGTTTTTTGTGTTTGTGTATGTGCAGGTACGGATATTAAAGAAATTAACAAAATCAAAGCAAAACGGACAAAGCCCATCACGAGAACGGATAGAGTGCACAAGAGCCAGAAATTTCTAGCAAAAGGTCAACAAAGTCAACCTTGGTCAACCCTTGGTCAACCTACAAAAAGACAAAATCCTCAAAATACCTAAATGAGCCTTAATGTTAAATCAATTTCTCAAAAAGTCCTAAAATAATTTACACCATTAGTCCTTTATTAGTCCTTAAAACTAATAAGGACTAACGGTCGTTATCTTTTAACCATAAACCCATTTACCCTTAACACTTTTTTAATCCACCGAGCCCAAAATATTCCAAGGCCCAAACCCTTTTAAATATAAAAACCTAGCCCAAGTCAACCCATCCAACCCCGAGTCAAACCCCTAAATTTATACAGTTAAAATTGTACTGTTTATCTCTTTCACATTTCCCTCTCCTTTCACTTTTATCATAACACACACGAACCAGGGTAAATCCTCCCCACCCCACACATCTAAAGGGCTTCTAGAAGATATGACAAGTTCTGACATCCAGACAGTCCATGCTGGCGATCTGTGTGAAGTGGGATTTGATCCAAGGGTTGAGATGGATTTAAACAAGCACAAGGATAAATCAAGGGCAAGGATTTGAGCATCTGAATCCTCTCATACAACTAGCACACATCAAGGTCGAGAAGCTTCCACACATCACTATAAATTGAGGAGAAGATCACTCAGTTGAAGGCAACTAGGAGTAGGATAATTTAGAGTAGGTTAGAATAGCTTATTTACAGCTTATTTGTCTTTACTTAATGTAATTTTCAGTTAAAAGCCATGTAATCTTTCCTTTATTAATAAAATTGTGATTTACTTTAAAATTGTGTTTTACTTTAATGAGAATTTTGCTACATTTGATTAGAAGTTTTAAATAAACTCAATAAGCTCTGAATAAGCTGTTTGTTGTTCACTTATATTCTCCAAGCTCAAATAAGCATCCTCAAAGCTTATTTGAGCTAAATTGATTGGATATTCAGTTTGGAAAAAGGAAGCAAGCTTTTGGAAGATAAGCTAGAATTGGAAGAGCTTATGGGTTTTAGATTGCTTATTAAATAAGCTGGGTAGGTTAGAGCTTAATAGGATTTACTACTCCTGTTTTGAGCAAGGAGTTGAGGTATTCTCTAAGTTTTCATATCAAATCTGCTTATTATTCTTGTTAATCTGTTCTGCTTATCAATTAGTTTAAGAGTGCTTATTACTGCTTTAATTGTGCTTACTATGTCTTTTATATGTTTATGTCATTTAGATTTAAGCCTTTGAATATCTGTCTTTGAATATTACTTAGTTTTCAAGTGTTGGTTAATTTTCTGTCATAAAATCCAAAAATAGTAGCATTACTTTTTTAGCTTATAGCTTCTGCTTAAATTGTTGTTTAGATCTGCTCATTAAGTTTGTTTTTAGCTCTGCACTATCTGGTATTAAGGATTTAAAGCCTGGATCTAAAATGTATAAGCTGAAAATAAGGTTTACTAGTTTTAAGGGGTGTTTGGCACAGGGCAGGCTAATTAGTCCTTTGGATTGAAGTGAACTTCATTTTAAAGTTTATAAGTGCAGGATTCAAGGTTGTTGTTAGGTTAAATATAGTTTTTAGAGTTTATAGGATATCAGTTTGAATCTGTAAGCTTTAGATCAGTTCATTAGGAATTTTTAGTATAAAATTGTTCCAGCTAGTTTTGCTTGTCATTTTGCCGTCATTGTGGTATTTTATATGTGTAGAATTCAACTCCTTTTGCCTGCACTTGGTAGCTTTTAGATTTGGTTCATTTGATGCAAACTGCATCAGCAACTATAACTGGCAAAAAGCCTTTTTCAAGTTCAATTTTCAGCTAGTAAAAATAGTTTTTAGAATTTCAAATTTTGAGCACAAGTAGTTTTTAGGTAAAACTACATATGTTTGAACTTATTTTGTAAAATTTAGCTTAATTAGTTATCTATTTTTTAGTCTCAAATAAGCACTTTGTCATTTTTCATTTTGAAAAAAAAAATAGAGTAGATAGCTTTTTCATCCAGCTTTTTCTTTGATCATTTGCATTTCAAAATACTTTTCAAGTGATGTTTTTAGTAATCTTTAAGCCAAGGTTTAAGAAGGTACAGGGCTTATTATCACAAGGATCTATTTGGTTACTCAAAGTTAAGCTCAAAAGGTGCTATACTGTCTGTTTGGTTTACAGTTTAGTATAAAAATCTTAATTTGCTTATTTCAGTTTGTGGCCTTTTCTCTTGCTTATTTCCTGTTTAAGCTAGCTTATTAGGTTAGAAGTTAGTCTTAGTAGCTTATTTGATTTTGTTCCTAGCTTATCTTAGTTTTCTAGCCTATTAAGTTTTGAAAAAAAAACCAAAAAGAATTTAAGTGTAATATGTTAGTTTTTAAGCCAATTTACAGCTTATTTAGTGATTTTCAACAATAGTTTCTTTTACAAAAGTTGTTAGTTTTTAGGTTTTCTATAATTTTGTTTTTATAAGTTTTCAAAATAAAAAAATAAAAACAAAAGGCCACAGGTTCGAACCTGTAACCTCTTGCTTAAAACACACTCGTCCCACAACACACACACAAACCATCGCACCAGACCAGGGCTATCTGTTATGATAGCCCATCCCATTTCTTTTATATACACTTTGGTTTTCTATTTTCAATAATAAGCCGTAGCTTATTTCTATCCTTTTAGGGCTTATTTCGTTCGCTTATTTTTAGGTTATATTTTTAGAAAATCAGTCTCACTATTTTACACTTTTAGTAATTTTTCTAGATTTTTAAGAGTTCATTTTCTATTTTTAATCATTTTCTTTTCTTAAAAGCTATAAAAATTCATAAAAAATAGAAAAATAATCAAAAAAATAATTTTCTTTTTTATAAAATTTTCTTTTATCATATTCTAGGCGTAGGTTGAAATTTACTTCCATAGAGTTAATATTTTGAAAATTCACTTTTTAAATCCCCGATCTCGTTTTCTTCGTTTTTAAGCTTAAATTACTCTCGGTTTAGAAATTCCTTAGCTTTTTACTTTTAAATAGTCATTTGGGATTAGAAAAAGTTTAGAAAAGTATTTATGGTTTAATTTTAGTATTCTAGCTTATTTGTCATGTTTACTTTATTTCTCGTTGTCATTTTTTTCGTAGTTAGGTTTAGTTGTCCCTTTTATTTGCTCACTATTAGGATTTTAGAAAACAAATCATCTTCGAACCAATTCAAGTCATTGTCCAAATAACAAACGAGGTCTCAATTTCATAAGTCTTTGGGAAAACGACCCGGTAATCACTTACCGGTTAAACGTGTAGTATTTTTGTAAGATTTTTACTACTACCTTTGTCCTCAAGGGTAGTTTTAGAATTTTCTATACTTTATATTATTATACGTATTAAAACTACACATCAGCCAACTTTCAAAAGATTGATTGTTGAACTAGGTATGTTGAACATTGATTCAAACCTGAACCTTTATTACTGACTGAAGAAAACTAAAGGTTCAGTGCTTTCATCTAAAACTTAACAAACTTTCATATATTAAAATGTCAGTTTAGTTTTTGCATGTAACCTTTAGCTTGCTTAAGTGAAGTAACTGAGCAATCACACATGTCTCATTCATGGATTGCAAGAGCATGTGTGGTTTTTTCGCCTTCGCTGGAGCAATAGTATTGGTCACATCAATAACTGGACAAAACTGCTTTACTCTCTTTAGTTCAATTTACACAATTTTTTTTATCCAACTCTTTAGCTTTCTCGAGTGAAGTAACTGAGCAATCACATATGTCTCATTTATAGATTTGCATGAGCATTTGTGGTTTTTTCGCCTTTGCTGGAGCACTGGTGTTGATAAAGATCACAACAATCAATTTGGCATAAAATAACACCAAGCCTGAACCTAGTTCAGCTCTTTAAACATCAATCATAAGGTATGTTTTAAAAATATAGTGATTTTCTAAACTAATATAATTTTATCTAAATAACTTCTTCTAAAGAAGTTGTTTATTTTAATATATTAAAAAAGGATATCCAAACGTTAGAATGACCTCACCATCTTTCTCTCACCTACTTTTTTAGATGAATAGACTATTGTTCATTGTTCTAAGTGTGAGAGGCATGTTGTGCTGACTTTCATTAAATACTAAGTTTAGCACACATGTTGAAAACAAACCCTAAACATTCCCCGTAACTTTATAACCTCAAATGACAGTTAAAAATTCTCAAAAAAAAGTTATAACTTCATCAATCATATAAATCTCATCTAACCAATCAAAAACTCATTTCTCACAAACTCATCAAGAACACACATACAAAAACCTCAAACCAAATCAAACCTTCAAACCCCTAAACAACCAAAATGGAATAACCATCAACACAAAACCCCTCACCTTCAAACATTACTCCAAAGGAAGAACCTGATACTCAGGAAAGACCTAAAATCCCAAATCCTTTCTTACATGCGGATCAAGTTGAATTCACGTTTGATGAAATAACCTTTTCCACCAATAATGAGGTTGTCCTACTATACCCCTTACACCCAAACTCAGAATATTTCGAGATTGTCTCATACTTCATCTCAAAATGTTGTCTAAAAGAAGCATTCACTAGAGCACCCAATCAGTATGTCAAATACTTAGCTGAGTTCTGGTATACTGCAAAAACCCTAGAAAGCTCTAAAATATGGGTTTCCACTCCTACAGGTGGTATTAGAGGAGAAATAGGGGTTAACACCTTTAGAAATGCTATTAGGGCTAACTACTCAAATGAGTATGTCGCGTCTCCCTCACTTACAATAGTCAGACCATAGTTTTCATTAATTGGGTACAATGGGGAGATAGGGTCTACATGAACCATTAAGAAGAGTCGTCTTCCTCCTAGGTGAAGATTGATGATGGCTCAAATCATTTAGTGTCTAGAGGATAGGACAAATAGGTTGGATCAAATTTCAAACAAGGATGCTACCATCCTTTATTGTCTGGCCAATGGGGTGAAAGTAGATTTTGCTAGGTTAATTTGGAAGATATAATCGACAAGATTAACAAGAAAACAAGGGAAAAAATTGTTCCCTACCCTAGGTTTATATCTCTCCTTTTTGAATACATGATGCCTGAGTATAATCATGAAGACCTCACTATCAATCCCACTCAAGTATTTAGTGTTTACAACTGGGCACTAAAGCCAAACCAACCCGAAGGACCTCTCTTCCTTGACCACATGAAGGCCATCTGTAATATAGATGTGCATGTGGACTCCTAAGCTCCAAAAACCTCCTCACAAACTGAGAAGGTTCCCCAAGGCAAAAAGCCTAGAGCTAAAAGTGAACTCAGAAGAAAACTATCTTCAAAACACACATCTGAGTCTAAGACTGAGGCATCCAAATCCAAAACTAGTTAATCAGATAAAGAAACTTAGTCCAGTTTAGCCAAGGACAAAAGCCCAAGCCATCCTTCAGCTCCCACACCTGTGGTTGCTGAAATGCATAAAGAGGCACAGCAAGCAGCTGCTGGTCCAACATCTTTAGGGGCCACCAGTGAAGAAGGAGCCCACCCTCAGCTCAGTAGTGGTATGTCTGCATTTATTCTTGTTAAACCTATTTATTCAGCTTCTTTCATTTTCACTCTGAGTTTGCATCATGATGTGATGCTTCAGCAGATTCCACAACTGAAGCTGATCCTAGAAAATCTGCTCCTAATGACTCCATACCTTAACAACAGGGTATGGATGAAGGAACCTAAAACTATTCACTTGATCACATATTTACAAGGACTAATCCAAGTGTTCTTGTAGATAATACCAAATCTGTTGGAGCAGTGTTTTGAAAGGCTCAAGGCGCACTAAGGCGCAAAGGGCTTATGGAGCCTTGAGGTGAGGCGCAGATCAAGGTGTGGGCTTCATGAATATGAGTCGCATTAAACTGAAGTAAATGATAATAGTTTAAGCAAAAATTTATAGATTAATGATGAATTATATAACACTAAAATAATTAATGTATCTAAAAAAATTGAATAGTTAAACCAAAAATATCAAGCAATGTATCATATTCATGGCATGACGAGATTACGTTATCTCATGCGTAAAATAGAGGGAGGAGTCTGTATGTGCAGACACTTGAATTGAACGACCAAACACTCAAATTGATTGATTTATTTAGTTTCTAGGTAGTTTCTAGGTAATCTATTATTAACATATGAGGGCGATGAATGTTAAATTCGAAAAGAAAGTTTCAAAATCCGTCACCTTTCCTAGGCGCGCCTAGGCTCAAGGCTCTAAATCCCAAGGCTCTGCGCTTTTTGTGAGCCTTGTGCATGTGCGGAGCCTCGATCTGAAAAAATCCCTAGAGCTTGAGCCTTAGAGCCTAGGCGCGCTTTTTAAAACTATGTGTTGGAAATAGGTTGAAAACTGCCCACACTAACTTAGGTACCAATGAGGAGTTAAGATCTGATGAAATTTCAAAACAAAATAAAGCTAGAAGATCTATAAAATCTTATGCAAGACACAAGATCTGCTTTCTTCACTCCTGACTCCCTACAGGATGAGCCCGTCATTGTTTCAGATGCGAGTGAAGAGGACAAAACTGAAAGATATGAAGACACTCATACCACCTCTCATTATAGATCTGAAGACACTTTAATTCCACATCCTCCATCTCTTAAATCAGTTCAAATTCAAGAGTTGATGGCTCAGGTTCAATTACTTTAGTCTCAGAAGGACA
The DNA here is from genome assembly GCA_026074375.1 of Tanacetum coccineum. Taxonomy (NCBI): domain Eukaryota; kingdom Viridiplantae; phylum Streptophyta; class Magnoliopsida; order Asterales; family Asteraceae; genus Tanacetum; species Tanacetum coccineum. The sequence goes on along the minus strand of BQNB010148820.1, from coordinate 8,232 downwards.
AGTTGTAGCAACAAAAAGCAAAGGCTAAAGCAGAAGTTGCTTTCCTTAAAGCTCGGCCCTTTTATCCAGATATCAACTAGCTTACTGAACTTCTGGTAACTTCTTTGAAACCTGAACTATCCAAACTCTTAGCCTCACATGACTTTGCCAGCTACTTACTAACTGAATTGAACAAGCTCCCCTCTAAAATTATTGAATTATCTAGAGACGTTAAAGAGCTAAAGAAGCATGTTCGAGACATGGAAATTGAGCTACCTGGGGACTTAAAAGAGATCCCAAAGAAACTAGAGACTTTTACTTCCAATATCTCTAGTCTTACATCCCAGGTTGTTGAGCTGAAGACCCTTCAATAGGAACTTCCAGCAGAGTTTCTTGGTCTACCAAGCCAAATCACTTTAGTTTAAGAAAATCTCAAGACTTTGGATGCACTTCCAAGTCTATTACACAAGGTCACTGATACCTTGAACAAGTTTGCCACTATTGTGGAAAATGCATCATCAAAAGCTATAGACAATGGTGTTCCTTCAGCAGGTCACGCAAATGCATCACCTGTGGAGGGGGAGAAGAACACAAATCAAGATACAAAAGATGATGATAATGTAAACCTAAACCAACAACCACAACTCTACCAACTACATCATTTCAATCTCCTCTCTTTCCAAAGAGCAAAGGCAAAGAAGTTATGTCTTCTAAAGATACTGAAGATGAAGAGACTAAAAGTGACTTTGAAGATGATCATGCTAATCTAGCTGATACTATGACTGAATCCTCTAAGCAAAAGAAGTTAAAGAAGTTCTGTTTTGTCACTAAAGGTGGTGAACAAATTCACCTTATTGCTGAGAAGATTGAAGAACAGAAAAGGATTGAAGAATCTCTCAAAGCTGAGTTGGCCAAACAAGAAGTAGAAAAGGTAAAGAGTTAACTGGATCTTATGGGCATTGATGTAGTAACATAATACTATAACAAGAAGTTGATGTATGATAAATACTATGACAAAGTGTTGAAAAGAATAAAAAGCTCTAAGATCACAAACTGTAATGTTCTCACAACAAAGGGCCCTATCACATTGAAAGTATATAGGGAAGATGGGACAAATGAAGTAATTTCAAATCTCAAGGTCAGTGATCTGCATCTGGCTGAATGGATGGAGGTAGTACAAGCTTGTCTCAACAGAAAAGAAAAAGGATGGAAGACCATCTATGGGCTGATAAAGACAAGAATGGAATACCTTGATAAAACCAAAAAAAAACTAAAAATTGACTTCAAGAGACCCCTCAAAGAACAAGATCCTCTAGACGAGCTAAATGATTTAGCTAACAAGAAAAGGAAAAAAGTGGATGACCTTAAAGACCACTCCAGGTCAACCAAGAAACACAAGTCATCAGTTTAGCATGAAAAGGAGCTCCATTGAGCAACTGAGACAATAAATATTATGATCTTTTGTATTAAATTTATCTTTTGTATTTGTAATGTAATGAAAGTTAATAAAAGTGGTTAATAGTTTATGTTGCTCAATTTATATCAATTGTGTAAGAAGAAGTTATTTTGCTCACTTACAATTGATTTTAACTTAGTCTATTTGTATATTTAAATAGGGAGAGATTGATGGGGTCAATTCCTGAGCCCTTCAGTCTTTCAGTAGATTTAAACATAAAATCCCCTAAGTATTAATCAAGCTAAAGAAAGTTCAGCTTGAGTCGCTAAAGAAAGTTCAGCTCCAGTTCTTCAGGTACTTAGAAGATCAAGATCATCTTCACTTCTATTTATGTGGCGGTATAGAAACTGAAGACAAGTCCTTAGCAACAGCTTCAGTTCAGCTTGGTTGATAATTCCAAGCTGAACGATGTCTATCTCCTTAATAGAAGATTAAAACAAAAGGTTTCACTTTTAAAAGATTTACAATGCGGGAAAAAGATTGCTTTATGTCAAAAGGAATAAAGCAATCTCCTTGAGAATAGATACTTCTAAAGTTGGTATATAAGTACAACAACTTTCCTTAAAGGACTGTACCTAGTACCTTAAAGCACGTCTGCATTAAATGGTATCTCAACCACCCACTGGATGCATGACATGCGTACTAGGTTAACTTGTAAATCATAATTCCTTTGCCTTTAAAAGGAAAGGGATATTGAGAGTAAATGTTATCTCTTTCAATTAATGTGAAACACATTAAAGAGTTCATTTATCTCTCAAACAAACATAATAGAACTGCTGAAGCTGAAGCTTCAGTTCTAGTTAAGTTGTTTATCTCTTACTCTCATAACTTTGGTTAGAGATTAAGTTCGAAGGAGATAACACCCGAATTGTCATTCAACCACCTTGCTATTCCGCAAGCAAGGTGTGTCATAGAATCTTTATTTGATTCTAATAAGAACCTACACGTTGAAAAGTTACTTCTGTGTATTTTAAACTTGTTCTTTATATTGTTCATATATATCTGTTTAAAACTCACTTTGTTGCCATGGAATGTGATTAGTTTAACTTGATAAACCTTATTTCACATTCAAGGGGACCAACAACTATCAAGCTTAGTTATGACTATGTGTTTCCGCTCTTGATTGATCTATGCTCTTAACTCAATCATATTTGATTAGTTTTCTGTTTTGTGATTGAATGATTGATCATATTTTTTTAATAGTGGTTTCCCGCCATTTTTGGAAGTATTGTTCATAGGTTCAGGTAGGCCGGTTCCTTCACATTAGGAAGGTCGGTTCCTTCGCGCAAAGGAACCGGAGGAACCGGCTAAACAGGATTTAGTTCACTATTTTCTTTTATTTCTCATGAAATTTTTAGGAATATCCTCAACTATTCTTGCAGGTTGTTCCCCGATCCAGAGGGAGCTTATGATTTGATATTGAATCATTTTACTAACATTTTTTTTGTAGCATTCAAAATCCATTTGGATTCCTTGATGCCCTCACTTAAAGGGAGCTTTCGTCAAGGAGGAGCATAGCATTTACTCTTTATTATCATTGCATTGTTCGGTTAGTTTTTCTTCGACACTCTTTTTGTTTCGACAAAAAGGGGGAGAATGAAGTAAAAACTCCAATTTAGAACTTATAAATTTTATAAATTACTTCCAATAAGTTTATGTTTTGTCATCAACAAAAAAAGGGATATTGTTAAAACAAATAATCCGTAAAAACGTTTATTTATATTTTACGATCTATCCGTGTTTTGTCGATGACAATTCTAAAAATCATCGGAAGTAGAAAATAAAGTTTATTCGTATTAAACCAATAGTTTTCTAACTCGACTATCATCATTCATCATTTATCATCATATCCATCATTCGCATTATATGTGTTCATTATTTCACATTTCCTAAAACTACACTTTTCATATTAAATATGTATGATATATTTTTCTATAAATTTAGTTACTTTGTTTAAAATATATTCTTACCTTTGTTTTTCAAATAAAGTAAAAAATTAGTATTAAACCATTTATCACTTCAAAACCCTCATTTACATATAATGAATAAATCATCTTAGACTTTCTTTGTTTTGAAAGTCATGTACTTATTTGCATCATAGGTGATATCATCATACAAGATCACACAAAATATTTTAAGATTTGATAATCTAAAATTTGGATTTTGTGTCAGCCAGCCGGTTCCATCATCTTTCATTAGCCGGTTCCCTTTGCAGAAGGAACCGCCAAAACCGGTGAACAATGAGAGCCGGTTCCATGGGTTTACACTGGCGGGTTCCCTTTTGCAAAAGGAACCGACGGAATCATGTTATAATACCAGTATTTTCCTATAAATACCAAACTATTTCTCTTGTTATAGCATCCATTTCTCTCATACATTTCATCTTGCATTTATCTATCCTCTGATCTCAGATCATGTTTCATATCATATTAGAGTTTTGGTAATTTTCTTAATAGGAGAAGATGAACCGAGTTTGCATACAGGATCAAGCTTCAAGACTCACTTGTTTCAAGCATTCTCCATCACATAAAGATCTAACTACTGATGTTACATCATTAGTTCATTCATCGCATCAATTCAAATTAACTCTTGTAATGTGTCGAGGGTTATTAGCGAAATACTAGTAGGTTAGTAGATGGTATTTCGGTTGTATATTGTAAGGTGTGTTCTATCTTTGTTAGTACTTAGTGGTTAGCTAATTACCAAATAATGGGTAATCTTTGTAAGGTTGGTCCTTTCTCATTAGGACTTGGTATTTAGCTTAGTACCGAATAAAGGGTAAGTGACGTAGGGTTAGTTCTACCATGTTAGAACTCGATATCTAGCTTAGTACCGGATAAAGGTGAGCAATGTTGTGAGGCTTCTCCGCCGATTAAAGGAGTTTGGTGTCTAGTGGTTATGAACTCTCGAGTAGGTGACTCGGGGAGTGGAGTAGGGCAAGAAAGGAGTCCTTGTAGCCAAACCACTATAAATACCCGTGTCTTAGATCCTTTACGTTTATTTCTTGTATATCTCTTTATGCTTGTCGATATGCTATTTGATTAATTCTAGCTTCATCTAAATAATAAATAATTGACAAATATTTTTGAAACTTAAATTTTAAATTGGTAAAACTATTTAACTGGATCAAGAACCCTAAAACTCAACTCCCATGCTTATTTTACAACAATATGGACGTGTACAATATAAAACCAATAACACCATACTTAATTTCCATTTCAATCATATTTACATAAAACCATTAAGTATAAAATCAAACCATGAGTATTTTATAACACAACACCCATTTCACTATCAAGTTTATAAAATCTCTACATATACATACATACATACATGTCCATATTCACATTTCATCACTACAACACTTTAAACTCCTAAATTCAATCCCTACACTATCCACTAACCATATAAATTACATTATTCATTTTCCAAAGGATCCAAGCCTAAGAAATTAATGAAACTTTATCCCCAAGGATGGTTTAGAACCGACATGGATTAAGGTAAAGGAGAAGAAGCATGATTGGCATGCTTAAGCATCCATCACTTCATGAACATGCCTAATTTCTTACACAACCCTAGTCCTAAGACATTAGTTAATTACAAAAGCCATACTTTGTCCCTCTTTTTGCCCTAGAACCTGTTACAACCTTAAGTGACACAAAACCATTTATTAGATTTACATTAGTGGTTTTCTAGTTCAAGTCACACTATAACTAGGAGTCCTAAGTTAAGAAATAACACACACATATCTCTTAAGCAAGAAAAATAGTAAGAACATCTCATTGTCTCTCCTTTGTGACCACAAACCAAAATAGCCCCCTAAAACCACCCATAATATTAAACCCTAATCATAAACAAGTGTTCCAAGATCATTACTAAGCCATTTAAGGTGTATTGGAAGATTGGTGAAGCGTTTTCAAGGGTTTATTCAAGCTAGGGTTTTCATTTAGAATAAGGGTTTTCAAGAAAGGTTTTCGAGCTAGGATTGTGATCAAAAGGGTTTGATCATTTTTTTTTCTTCCATCATTCACTCACTCAAGGTCCATCTAAGATCCCTAATCTAATTATTTACATTATTTCATGCATTATATAATTTATATATTGTTAATCACCACATAGGAATATTTTATGAGTTTATAAAATATAAAGACCCCTAATTATTGTCGAATTACATTTTTCATACGATCATTATGATGTTAAAAATATGTTAGTGTGTTTAAAATAAGGATTTACAAGCAATAGATAATTATTATGATTATTTAACAAGTTATGAGTAATTAGTTAATTATTAAGTTTATGTAATTAAATATATGTGTAAAACATTTTATTGGACTTTATGAACATGATATGTTGATCAATATGTAGAGGACTTGATTTATGTATAAGATGTGATATTATACAAATTAGAAGTCTTATGATAAATTAATTAAGTTAAAATACTTAAAAATCAAGTGTATATAATTACTTATATAAAACATTCGAACTCACTGTTTTAATTCGACACACAAACTGTTAGTTTTATATTTTTTTTAAAATAATACATATTATGAGGATTCTAAATATGTAAAGAACTTGCAAAACCAATAAATAACAAAGGAGATATGATTTTTACAAAATTATATACGTAAAAGTGTTTTTATAAAAGAAACTTTATAAAAACTATGTAAATTCGAATCTGATTTAAAACTTTTATATTTTTTCTTGAAAGTACATATTTTTGTGATTTCAAAAATATAAGAAACTTGAATAACCATTGGATATTGATCAAGTTATGAATTCCACAAGATTTACTAATTAAATATACAAAAGTAACTTTACAGAAGTAATATTATAAAAATGGTATTTTTATACAGTGGACATCAGTCCCTAAAAGGTTTTTAAAAAGTTAGAAAATTATTTTGTAAACCCATGGATATAGAGAACATTAAAAACGGAGTTAAAACGAATAAGTTATGACATATACGATATTTCAATAATTAATTATATAAAAGTATTTTTATATAATTTATTAAAAACAATAAAAGCTATTGTTCATCAGAGGTACAATATTTATAAAAGTGATATTTTGATAGGCAATCCAAATACGAAACCACGGGTATAAATATCCTACAAAACAGGTGTATAACGAAGATTTTACTAAGACACTAAGTTTATATACTTTAAATAATAAAGTACATTATTTTTACATTATTTTTACAAATATACAAAGGGTTATGTTTGTAAGGATAAAAACATATGAATATTCATATGAGACATTTATTTCGTTTATGAACAAATGTAATATTCTTACAAACATATTTAGGTGGTGATGTAACATTATAAGATTATATAGGTATAATTATTCAAGTGCAATATATTCATACGACCTACATTAATTAGGTTGCATTCGGACTATCAAGTGTCAAGTCACACATTTGCTATATCATACGTTCATTCACTTAAGGTGAGTTTATAGTCATCATCTTACACTTTTCAACGATTTACAAATCTCGGGGATAAGATCATGTTTGTTTTACAAATTGGATGCAAGTACATTTTAATTCAAATATTACGAGTTTGCCTAAGTAGCTGTAACCCACTATGTTGGAAACAAGAAAAGTATCGGTCACTTCCAAGTTGTAATAGTCTTAGCCCGTAGTTTGTTATATGATTAGTCTAGTAAGCTAGTCTGGCCCAAGGCCCATGGAAAGCCCATTAAGGCCCACGGCCGGCCATGTATGTAGAATATATACCCTCTCCATGCCTTGGAGAGGGTGGTTGGTTGTTTTATTTTCTCATTTTTCACACACTTAATAATATTATCATCTTTCTCTCTCTAGAAACTTTCCAACCCACTTCTCTCTCTAGTTCTTACATAATATCAAAGATTACTAGTATTCTTCAATTAGTATCAAGAGCCATGGAGTGGTGTGTTTAGTTTTTGTGTTTTTCTTTTGATTTGTGTTTAAAACCTTTACAAAGAGCAAAATCTTGATTTAAATTTTTTTGGCTTAAAAACCTTAAAGTTGTAATTTTTCTTGTTCCTATAGGGTTAGTAACACTAGTTGTACAAGATTTTTTGCAAAAAACCAATCAAAAATGTGTCTTTTTGAATTTTGAAAATTTGGGTTTTATCTCAGTTACAACCGAACTAGTCTTGTCTGTTAGAACTGAACTAGAAGATCGAACGAGTTAACCGAACTAGTTAACCGAACCAGTGGAACCGAACGAGTTGACTTTAGTTGGAACCGAACGAGTTGTTTTAGGTGGAACCGAACGAGTTGCTTTTAGTTGGAACCGAACGGGTTGCTTTTAGTTGGAACCGAACGAGTTAATCTCAGTTGGAACTGAAAGAGTTTTCTTAAGTTGGAACCGAACTAGTTTCTTCAGTTAGGAACCGAACGAGTTGGTTTTAGTTGGAACCGAACGAGGTGTTTTAGTTGTAACCGAACAAGTCATTTTAGTTGGAATCGAACGAGTTGGTTTGTGTTGGAACCGAACTAGTGAACCAAACCAGTGGAACCGAACTAGTTTATTTGTGTTGGAACCGAACTAGTGAACCGAACTAGTGAACCGAACTAGTGAACCGAACCAGTGGAACCGAACTAGTTTTGTTTGATAACCGAACTAGATAACCGAACCAGTGAAAACCGAACTAGTCAAAACCTATCAACTCAAATTTCAAAATTATACGGTTATTTCTTTGACTTGTAAAATCCCGTGAATCATTAACTTCTTTTCCCGGTTTTGTCGAGAATTGTAAAATCCCGTGTAGTTTCAAGAATTATTTCAAGACTCAACAACTACACATTCAAACA
>BQNB010148819.1:0-16250 GCA_026074375.1 Tanacetum coccineum | reverse complement strand
AGACAGGATTGCCATAGATAGGTTGCGTGAGCTCGTCTACTTTAATTATGTAAGTTACATGACATACTGAGATATTGACAATACAAGTAATATAATAAAGCAAAAAATTTCCCCGTACAATTGTGATAATAGTAAAATAGGTTGATGAAAATTCTTGGGTTGTTATAAACTACCCCTTTCAAGCATGGGTGGCCTAGTCTCAGAACCGGCATCAGCAAGGGATTGTTGGTATGTTTTGGATGTCGACATGTCTTAAGATTCAAATATTGGATTTTTTTAGATGAATATGAGTGAGATTTGTGAGAAAATATCCAAAATCGGTAACAGTAGTCAAATTTGGTAACATTGTTCACGTACAACAAGTAATCTGAAAATGAATACCCTTCTAGAACAATACACTATCAAACTCTAAAATCTTCAAATAATAAACTCGGTAAACTGCAAACTACTCAAATTCGGTAACACTATTCACTATAAACTCAGTAAGCCTAAATTGTTAAAATCCAACAGTTATGAATTATTAATAACCACAAATTCGATGAAACCGAATTTTATGATGACTAGATAATCCAAGTGTTCTAAAAACTTAAATTCAATGAAACCGAATTTGATTGCCGAGTTTAGTAAATCTTGAAAGGACGATATTTAACACTTTAAAACACGATAAAACCGTGAAATGAAAGTGTAAAATGACTTGTAAAGCTTATTACCGAGTTTATACTTAGTAAAATTCCCTATATCGCAAATTTGATGGAACCGAATTTGTGAACTTAACAAACTCAATAAAACCGAGTTTAATACCAAATTGCTAATAAACGATTTTTGATAGAACCAAAAGATCGAATATATCTATTACACTGATATTTCGTACTGAAATTGCTAAATTTGCAAGAAAAAGTCTCTCGAAACTCAAAACCACTCTACCGAGAATGCAAAGCTTCTACTGAAAATCAAAACCACACTTTCAAGAATGAAATGAACACTTTCGAGAACACAATAACGTCCAAAAACTCGAAATCACAGCCAAAATCAATCTCGAAACCTCAATAGCACCAACCAAATTCGGAAACCATCACTTCTTGATTCTCGATCGAACAAAATCACTCACAAATCAAGCACTCTACTTCTCTATTGGCGATTGATACCACTTAATAGGTCACATGAATCTTGAATCAATCATATCAACATGTAAGATTAAAGAGAATGAGGGCAAGTAAAGGGAAAATTCAAATCTTATTATGGAGGGAAAATGAGAGTTAATTACAAGGGCATCACCCTCTAATGAAGATTAGAGGGCTATTTATAGGCAATGGGAGGGAGGCTTCCCTTCCTTATTTTTCTAACTTGTCAATACTAGTCCCTAGACTTTGGTTATTATGTTATTTCTTACTTAAAGCATAATAAACCTTATTACAAGCTATATTAAATTAAACAAAATAAAGTCTAATAACAAAATATAATAAAACCACATAATCAACACTTTTCCATAAACCTAACAAGTCTCATAAGTCAAAATATTCCATTCATCCGGGTTCTGACAAGATGTATCAAGACTTGAAGCAGTTGTATTGGTGGCCTAACATGAAGGCGAATATTGCCACTTATGTTAGCAAGTGTCTGACTTGTTCTAAAGTCAAGGAAGAGCATCAAAAACCCTCTGGTTTGATAGTCCAACCAGAGATTCCATAATGGAAAAGGGAGAAAATCACCATGGATTTCATCACCAAACTCCCCAAGACGACAAACGGTTATGATACCATTTGGGTGATCGTTGATCGTCTTACCAAATCTGCTCACTTCCTACCAATAAGGGAAACGGATCTCATGGAGAGGCTAATGAAGCTTTACATGAAGGAGGTAGTCACCCGACATGGTGTGCATGTTTCTATCATCTCCGATCGTGATGGCAGATTTACATCACTATTCTGGAAAGCACTTCATAAGGCTTTAGGAACTCGATTGAATTTGAGCACGACCTATCATCCCGAAACTGACGGTCAAAGTGAAAGAACTATCCAAACTATGGAAGACATGTTACGCGCCTGCGTGTTGGACTTTGGAAAGAATTGGGATAGACATTTTCCTCTAGTGGAATTCTCTTACAACAACAGTTACCATACCAACATAAAGGCTGCACCATTCGAGGCACTGCATGGGCGAAAGTGTCGATCACCCGTGTGTTAGGCAGAAGTTGGAGATGCTCAGCTTATGGTCCTGCAATAATTCATGAAACCACCGAGAAGATCGTCCAAATCAAAAGTAGAATCCAAGCCGCTCGTGAATAACAAAAGTGCTATGGAAACATTAAACGTAAACCAATGGTATTCCAAGTTGGTGACAGGGTCATGTTAAAAGTTTCACCTTGGAAAGGAGTTGTGCATTTTGGCAAACGGGGGAAGTTAAACCCTAGGTATGTCGGTCCTTTCAAGGTGATCGAGAGAGTCAGAACTATTGCCTATAAACTCGAGCTACCACAACAATTAAGCCGAGTTCATAACACGTTCCACGTGTCAAATCTGAAGAAGTGTATGTCCAATGAATCCCTTGTGATTCCAATGAATCACTTGTGATTCCTTTGGAAGAACTAAGTGTATGTCCAATGAATCACTTGTGATTCCTTATGGATCATGAAATCAAACATTTGAAGACAAGTCGCATTCCCATCATTAAGGTTAGATGGAACTCTAAACAAGGTCATGAGTTTACCTGGGAACGTGAGGATCAATTCAAGCAGAAGTACCTACAGCTCTTCACCAAGACCGCATCGTCGTCAAGTGCCGTGTCTTAAGCCTTAAGGACAAGGCTTATTTAACTGGGGAAGACTATAACACCCTGTGTTTTCAGGTCATATTACGATTTCAATCACTACATTTTCTTTCTATTTATAACATCTTTACGTGTTTACTTTTATTTTAAATCACCTAGTTAAACCCTAATAAGTAAAACTTAACCGAGGCTTTTAATATCGTGAATAAGCCTAAGCTTAAGCTAAAGACCTTAGTTATCTTTTTTTTTGACTTAACTAATCAAAATCGAGTGTATGGCATCCATATCCTTTCACCACCTCCTAGCATTTAATTTAAATGAGTAAATAAACTAGTCTAACATTTCTTCACTTGTTTTAAAATGGTACACACAATAAAATTCTTAAGCAATAAAAATAAAACAAGAAGCTAATATACACTCTTAAAAACTAGACAAAATTTTGTGTATACATTTTCAACTCCACAAATCTGTAAATACATTTAAATTGGGTAAAGATATAAAAAATCTATTCTTATCATAACCCTATTACCCAATGTACAAGCCCATTATCCCTTTTATAAAACCTCTCAAACTCACGTGATAAGTTTAGCCGAGTTTCCCCATGTATTAGCTTCACACGAAACCCACAACAGTGAGCCCCTTTTTATCCCTGTGCATTGACCATGTTAACCCTAAAAATCCCTTGCCATATATGTGATAACATAGGAACGTGACCTTCAATGGAAACACTATGCCTACCCTCTCATTTGTGCATAAAGGACCTTGCATACTCCTTTGAAAACACAGAGAACACAACATAAACAAAGTTACAAGTATACTCTCTTCACCTTAATTCTCCTTGTCCTCCTATACTTGTTTCGACTCACATACAACACACAATCCTACCACTACATTCGTAAAACCCTAAGTCTCAAGAAACCCTAATTAAGGTTTCTTTGGTTTTATGTTCTTGCGAGTCGACCACATCAAGGCAATAAGCAACGATTGGGTTCACGTTCATAGGGGTGCAATAGTCGTGTTTAATCATTAGTTTGGGTGTTAGCTGATATACGTGAGGGGTAAGGATATTCGTGAGTTTATCATCTTTGTTGGGTCAAGTTCTAAGCGCCTTTGTCCTTACATTTTTTGTGAGTTCACCCTCTTCTTTTTACTTGATTTCATGCATTCGTCCTTGGCTTTGTAGTGCTTGAGAATAATCTTGTTTAAAAGTTGTCATAAAAACCATCACTTGAAAAGTTATATTTTCTTTCTGCTATTTGGGTAATATATGAGCAGCACCTTGGTTTGTGCATGATTATCTAGTTTAAGTTATTGAATCATGCTGCTAATGTAACCTAGAATAAGCCCTAGTTATGCCAAATGTTGTGTCGTATACATAATACTCGATTTAGGTAAACATATATTCACAGCTCACTTTTTTTTAACTCTTCGCAATTAGGTGGTTTGGGGAATAATATACGGCTAGTAATCATGTTCCATAAATCTAGAATTTAATTGCGTAATATAGTTGACCCAATAAGCTTTATTTAGAAATTTGAATCATCAAAAACGGTTAAGAAACAAGTAAGTTATGGTAATTTAAAAATCCTAAGAAAAAGTGACTTGTAAACCTCTTTTGTAACTCAGACAAAATCGATCATTGTAACAAGCTATTTCATGCGCGTAATTAGGATTAGGTCAAAAATAGAAGTTGCTAGCTGAAGCCTGATGTATAAGGTTCATTTTGAACCAGGTGTCGCGAGTTTTGGTTTAGTAAAGAACTCGCAAACAGGAACCAAAGTTGGCCAAAATGTTGTGTGCCTGGACATTTCCACGAGCACCTGGTGTGCAAGTGGTCACGTCTGCCCAACGAGCACACCTACCTTTCGACTCACTTTTGACCCCGTTAACGACCCCGACACACTAAACTTATAAAAGGTGAATTAAAGTAGACCTGGCCTAGTTTACTAAGATATTTTTATATCGTTCTAATGTTAAGTAACGAAGTCGCAAACTGAGACCAAAACCTGTTGCACGATAAGGACACTTAGCCAAAATTGACTTGTTTTCTGTTTTGAAAACCCAGCCGCGACACACCCACTTTTAGCCCCATTTTCGACCCAATAAACGACCTTTTTGGACAAGACTTAATTAAAGAAAGTTATAGACGACCTGGTCAGGTTTTTAAACCTGTTGTTAGTTGGTATTTTCGTTAAGTAACGAATCTAAAAACTAGTCCTAAAACTCTACGTGTGTCACACGGATTTTAGAAATAAAACTTAACTTTTCTCTAACACATTTGCTTTATTTTTGTCACAACTTAGCTGGTTTATTTAACGCACTTAGAGACCAAACCAAGGGCCGAACTAAACTAATGTTTTAGAGTATATGTGACCTAGTTTCCAAAAAGTCTGATGTCGTAAATTGCGTGCTTATACTTTGGACGCATTGACACAATAAAGTCGACTACTTTAACATGAAAACAAATTTCTCTCAAACATCATTAATTAATAGAGCTCAAGCATACACTAGGGACGAACTGCAAATATTTGATTTTATATTTTCTGCTTAGTTAATATGTATTATTCTTACTTAAGTTGCGGATAAAGTCTTTTACTTTGTTTTTCGTGCAACTACCTTGCTATTCCGTTATCATTGCTTGATGTGAGTTTATAGTCCCCATCCTACACTTTTTAATCATTTATCAAATCTCAAGGATGAGATCATGTTTGTTTTACAAAATGGATGCAAGTACATTTTAAATTCAAATATTACGAGTTTGCATAAATAGCTATAACCCACTATGCCCATCATCATGAACTGTTAATTACTGGATTGTAAGCGCGAATGTTATGAATAGATCTATTTAGGAATTAACATCCCCGTTCGGGCAAGTATCACTTGCTAGTTTACCGGTTGGCCAGAAATGACGAACGTATACCATTTCGGACTCATAGACGTTATGGGTTGAACATCTACATTGGGCACCATCATTTATATGTATTTGAGATACATACATTGTTTAGCTTCAGTGTCATGAGCTTAGTGCATAACGTAATACATTTTTGTGATATTGTATTCGTTACTTTATTACAGGGAAATCTTGCTATCCGCTTCATTAAATTTATAAACCTATAAATTCCCCAACATTATTGTTGACAGTTTAAACATGTTTTCTCAGGTCAATAAGGTGCAAGTCATGGATACATTGGATGGTCTTCTTTTGAAGTCATATTACTATAAAGATTTACGTGCATTACATTTTGGGATATTGTTATGTTGTGAAATCTTTACTCTTTAAAGTTAAACAAGTTAAGCCTATGAGCTTTTGTAACGAACCATTTATGAAATCCAATGTATCAGTTTTTAAACGACTCTTATAGAGGTCGTTCTTATATCTTGTGCTATTGATCTATGAAGTAATACCCCCGGAATATCATATTCCGCTGTGACCCATTTTGGGGGTGTTACATAAAGCTTTTGAAACACATCAAAGTTTTTGGCGCCGTTGCCGGGGATTTCTTAGCTGTTTTGTAGTCAAACTCTAGAAAATCTCTTTAACTCTCCCTCTTTTTCAAATCGATGTACAGTTTTCTGGCAAACTGACCCAAACGAATTCTCCTTTGGATGCATACATGTGCTTCCAATCCTAAACTTGTTGAACCATTACTTGAACCTGAACGTAATCTAAATCGAAGACGTCGTTGACGAAACAGATGAGTTCTATTCGATCAAAGAAATAATCTATCTAAAAACCCGAGAATTGTCTATTCGCCAATTCTTGACATCAACCACTTCCGTCACTTTCTAGTTACTCTTGAAAACCTTTACCCAATGGATGATGAACCCATGTGGGCTGCTGACCGTGTTGTCGCTCCGACTCCTGGTTTCGCAATCACTATTCCTGAAACTGCTAACGAATTTGTTATCAAAGGTAGCCATTTGACTCTTGTCAAAGGAAACCAATTTGATAGAAGAACCAAAACCGATCCTCATAAACACATTTACGAATTCCTCAGAATTTGCGATATGTTTAAATACATAGATACCAAAAATGAAGTCGTTCGCCTAATGATGTTTTCCATATCACTCACTGGAGAAGCAAAAACATGGCTGGACGAACTCAACAAATAAACTATAGAAACATGGGATGAACTTCGACCGCTTTCATTAGCTGATTCTTTCCCTCAGCTCTTTTCGACCGACTCCTCGGAGAAATCCTAGCTTTCTCTCAACACAAGAACGAATCTCTAACCGACGCTTGGCTTCGTATGAAGGAAATGCTTTGAAACTGTCATGGTCATAATCTGTCCAAAGGCAACATTATAAAAATATTTTATCATGGTCTAAGTGAAATAACCCAATAAGTTCTAAATGTCGTAGCTGGTGGTATTTTCCTCTATAAAACACCAAATCAAGCTTATTAGCTTCTGGAAGATAAAGTCTTACTCAAGCTCGATTGGGCTAAAAATCAAACAACCAAACTATCTCTTAAAAATTATGGCCCGAATGGATGCCATGACCTTGAAAATGGATGCTCAGTATAAAGAACTCCAAACCCATGCTAAAAAAACAAAACCCGATCTTGATGAAGATGATATACCTATGTCCCGAGAAGAGGAAGCCAAATTCATGCAAAATTTTTGTAAGACTCATTTTTACAATGATTACCGCGACCGAGACTCGAATCGCGATAATTGGCGTTCAAACGAACGAAGTAGTTACAATCGAGACAAATATTGATCCAATACTGATGATAAACCATATGATCTTAAAAAACAATTTAACAATTTCATGAAATCTCAGCAATCGACCAACGCTTTCATCAATGAAACATTCATGGATCTAAAAACTCAACTCGAAACCGTTGCCAAAAATCATCAAGCTTCAATTCACCTTGAAACCAAGTTCGACAGACTTGTTGAGAAGCAATCTGGTCGACCTTCTGGATCTCTTCCCAGTAACACTTAACCAAACCTAAAAGGACACAATTCCAAAGCCTACCAACCACTACAATCTCGCAATGAGCATGTGAATGTCGTATTAACAAAAAGTGGTAAATCCTACAACCCACCAGTGAATTCAAATAATCAACAAATTAATTCTGAAAACCCTATCAATCTCGACGATAGAGATGAAGAATACGAAAAACCTACATCACAACCAAAAATTCAAAATCTAAAACCAGTCAAGGAAACTACATTACCCAAACCATACAAACCAAAAATCCCGTATCCTCAACGTCTAAAAAAAATGGAAGCTCAATATGGAAAATTTCTTAACGTAATGCGCGCAGTTCGAATCAATGTACCTCTTATCGAACATAAAATCGAACAAATTTCTGCCGCTTTCTTAAGCGACGAAAGTTTAGCGATGATCCAAAACAAAGTTCCACCCAAACTCGGAGACCCCGGAAGTTTTCTTATTCCATGTAATTTCAACAAAACTTTCTGCTGCAATGCCTGAGCCGACCTTGGTGCTAGCATTAACCTTATGCCATATTCACTATATGCTAAATTATCTCTCGAAAATCTTAAACCTACTAAAATGAGCGTAAGATTAGCCGACAGATCATTCCAATACCCTGTTGGAATAGCTAAAAATATGCTCATTGAAGTTGGTAAATTCACCTTTCCTGCTGATTTCGTTATTCTCGAAATGAAAGAAGATAGTAAAGTTTCACTTATTTTGGGACGACCCTTTCTTCACACCGATGACGCAGTAATTCGAGTTAAACAGAAACAACTCAACCTTGGAGTTGGAACTGAACGAATGATTTTCAATATCGATTCTACAATGAAACGTTCCTATTCAAACAATGATACCTGTTTCAGTATCGATATCATCGATGAAATCTTAGAAGAAGATTTCGACGCTCTTCTAGACGAAGGCAGTAAAATTCTGTATTCCATTAAAGGAACCCTTCTAGAAGAAGAAATCTTTGCTGAATTTGATGAATTCATGGCAATGACTGACAATGAAAACTCTAACTCTGAATCAGATACCGAAGATCCTCCATTTGAAAAAATCACCATCAATACTGATTATAAGATCAAAACATCTCTCGAAAAACCTCCTACGGATCTCGAACTTAAACCCCTTCCTGAAAATCTGGAATATGTAATCCTGTAATAACCCTCATTTCTTCCTGTTATCATATCATCTCATCTATCCAAATAAATGAAAAACAAACTCATATTTGTCCTTAAAAAGCACAAGCAAGCCTTTGCTTGGAAAACAACAGATATTCCTGGTATTTGCCCATCATTATGTAAACACAAGATACAACTTCTGGATGATAAGAAACTCGTTGTCTAAAAACAAAGAAGGATAAATCCGAACATGCAGGAAGTTGTCAAAAAGAAATTGTGAAACTCTTGGATACCGGTATAATTTATCCAATTGCCGATAGTCCTTAGGTTAGTCCTATCCACTGTGTACCAAAGAAAGGTGGTATTACAGTTTTCACCAACGAAAATGTTGAACTTGTTCCAACCAGAACCGTTACAGGTTGGCGAGTATGCATCGATTATCGTAAACTCAATGAAGCAACCGTAAAAGATCATTTTCCTTTACCATTTATGAATCAAATGCTAGAAAGACTCACAGGAAATAAATATTATTGTTTCCTCAATGGTTTTTCTGGGTATTTTCAAATTCCTATCAATCCTAATGATAAAAAAAAAACAACATTCACGTGTCCTTTAGGCGCATACGCTTATAGGCGAATGCATTTCGGGCTATGTAATGCTCCTGCCACATTTCAAAGGTTTAATGTTGGAATCTTTCACGATATGATCGAAAGAATCAGTCGAAGTATTCATGGACGATTTCTCCGTCTTTGGAACTCTTTCAATACATGCCTAAAACCACCATGATAAAATGCTCCAACTTTGTAAAGACCGCTCATCTCTTCCTAAACTTGGGAAAAGTCCATTCATGGTCAAATGAAGGAATTGTGCTCGTACATAATGTTCCAGTTTGCAGGACTTTGAAGTCGACAAAGCAAAAATCGATGTGATCTCAAAACTTTCCACCCTACTAATATCAAAGGTGTTAGAAGCTTTCTCGGACATGCCGGTTTTTACCGACGTTTCATTAAAGACTTCTCAAAAATTGCTCGACCTATAACTAAACTGCTCGAAAAAGATACTCTAATTTGAATTCGAGCGATGAATGTCAAAAGCTTTTCGAATCAATGAAAGAGAAGACTCACGTTGTGTCCTGTATCGTAAGCCGAACTGGGAATCTACTGTTCTGAAACTTAATGTGTGATGTCAAGTGATTTCACTTGAAGACCATCTAGGTCAAAAAGATGGTAAAAAACGTTCCACGCACCCGATCTAAATCGCAAGCAAAAAACCTTTATTTCGCTCAAACAAAAATACAACCGTAACCGAAAAAGAACGTATGCTGAGTTTTTTGCATTTGTAACAAATTCAATCTTATCTATTCTCTCCAAAAACTATTGTTCATGACCGCTCAATCAGCTCTAAGCACTTATTCAAAGGAAAGATGCTAACCAAAATAAAATCACCAGGGTAGCAGGAAGAAAAAACCGAACCGAGACAACCCCAAACACAACTAAAAAACTAACTACAACCACACATCACAACCATAAAATTGACACAAAAACAGCACATCACGGAGACGATGATAGTATAAACCAACAAAACATATACACCTACAAAACCACGGAACTGACAAAACCACCACAACCACAACAAACACACGTACCAACGAAACAAACCAAAACACAACCCATAACAACCAAACCAACCAAAAACACCAACGAAAACCAACACAACAACACACAGAAAACACAAACACTTCAAACACCAACAAAAAACCAATCACAAGACAACAAAAACAGCCAGATCAGAATAAACAAACCACCACAGCACACATGCGGGGTAGGAGAAAACATCAACTTCCTAAAACATACACCCACCCAAACCACACCACCCCACCCACCACAAATGATTTTCCTTATTCGATGGATCTTACTTCTACAAGAATTCGACATAGAAATCAAAGATATAAAAGATACCGAAAATGTTGCAGCCGATCACTTATCCTGACTTGAAAACAATGAGACAAGCGATGATAGTGAAGTCGATGATAAATTCCCTGGAGAAACTCTTATGGAAATCAACACCAAAGACGAACCGTGGTTCGCAGACTTTGCAAACTACCTAGTCGGTAATATTATACCAAAAGGGATGACATATCAACAAAAGAATAAATTTTTTTCTGACCTCAAACACTACTTTTGGGAGGAACCTTATCTTTTTAAAGTATGTTCTGATGGTATGATCATACGTTGTATATCTGGACCAGAATCCCAAACCATTTTAGATAAATGTCACCACGAACCAACAGGTGGACATTATGGACCAAACATAACTTCTAAAAAGTCCTGGATTCGGGAATTTTACTGGCCAACATCATCAAGAAGCTCTACCTCTAGTCCACTTATGTGAAGCATGCCAAAAGACTGGAAATATATCGAAACGTGAATAGATGCCCTTAAACAAACATTCAATATGTGAAATTTCGAACATATTGGGGTATCCACTTTATGAGAACCGTTCCCAAAATCATAATAAGTTTGAATACATTCTAGTCGCCATAGATTACGTATCTAAATGGGTGAAGCTCAACTTTACAACCATTGACGCCCGAGTAGTAATCTCCTTTCTGAAGAATCTACTTTGCCGGTTTCGTAATTGCCCAAAGCTCTGAATAGCGACCGTAGGTACCACACTTCTGTAACAAAATAATGGAAAAAACCCATGAAAAGATATGGAGTTAATCACCGTTTCTCTACATCTTATCACCCTTAAACCAGTGGTCAAGTTGAAAACACGAACAGGGCTCTTAAAAGAATTCTTGAAAAAACTGTTAAAGACAATCCTGCTATTTGGTCAAAAAACTTGATGAAGCCACTGAGGCTTTTCGCACTCCTACAAAAACACTATCGGTACCACACCATACAAACTAATATATGGAAAGAACCGCCATTTACCATTTGAAATTAAACACCGTGCATACTGGGCACTAAAGAATTGAAACCCAGATTTAATCGTTGCTAGTGAGAAAAGAATGTTCCAATTGCACGAGTTAGACGAATTTAGATACCAAGCATATGAAAACTCTCGTCTATACAAGGAAAGAACCAAAGGCTGGCATGACAGAAAATAAACGAATAGAAAGGATTCAAAGCAAGGAAATAAAGGTCCCACTTTTCACTCAAAGTATAAATTTAAACAACCGAAACTTAGATCTCGATGGTTGGGACCTTATGTAGTGAAACATCAATATCCATCCGGATATGTTGAACTTTATGGAAAAGAGAAAGAACGTTCATATTCCAATGCCACCGACTCAAACTATATCAAGATAATGACCCAAGGGAAGCAGTCACTCCCTTTTTCCCAAACAAATGACCCTCGAAATACGAGTCTAGCTAAAGACTCTCTTAAAAATTAAGTGCTTCTCGGGAGGCAACCCGTGCTTTCACTTAAGTGTGGAGGAGTTCCTCCTCCATTCTTCTACAAATATCTTTTATCTATATTTTTTTTAAAAATATTAACAAAAATATTTTCTCTTTGTGTGCTTTTGTTTACTCTTAAGCAGGTACTCTAGCTTAAATAATGTGGAAAATTACGACGTGTGTTCAAGATTAGCTTACAGCTATGCATTTCTTTATGCCCCGGGAAGTACCGTTTTCCTTTAATTTTTTTTTTTTTTGATGGTGTTGGTGGTTATTATTAATATTTATTTTTTGGGGGGGGGGGGGGGTGGGGGGGGGGGGGGGGGGGGGGGGGGGGGGGGGTTAGATTAGGGGAGGGATAGAGGTCTTCGCTGGGTAGTCTGGGGGTGTGGAGTCTGGCAAAGAGAAGTGTGGTTGGTTGGTGTGTTTATGCATTCGATTTGTGGTTGGGTGCGATCTAGGGGTAAGGGATTTACTGTGTTGAGTTTTGAGGTGGTGTTATTTTGGGGGTTGTGGGGAATATTATGTGAGGGTTTGATGTAATTGTTTTCTATTTGGGCTGCGCTCCAACAACTAGTGTTGAACATGCCGTACTCAAGAAGTAGTAGAATAACTGTAACATCGTAAAGTGTTGGACAGTTTCCTTATTTTATCTCTATTTACAGTTATCACATTGAGGGCAATGTTCAACTTAAGTGTGGAAGGGAGCCAAATAGGAAAAATTAATCATATTCCTCTATGTTTGCCCTATTAAAAATTTTCTAACTAATATTTTATTATATGTTTTGAAATTAAAAAATGCTCTTAGTAAGGCAAGTCCAAACGGATTGACATTATAGCTAGCACACCCCACTCCACTAAATTATGCGAAATCTAAGCCTTAAAAATATTCGGGTATCCACCTTTGGTACCTAAGATAATTGACGCCTTTAGCTTGTTCGAATTAAGGTTTGATTGCAGTCATATGTGTCTATTCCGTCGTTACGAATGTGTACGTATGGTCTTTGTCACCTTTTCTGGAACATTGGTATTGGTTGAAAATTATATTTGAGAAAACCGGTAATTTAGAAGCTCTAGAACTTGTGCTTAATCATCATTTATTAGACCGAAACCTATCACATGAAATGTATCTCGCAAAGTTCTTATTCTCGCAAGCTCTCCTTTTAATGCTATGTTGCTGAAATATCTGAAAGTTGAATGAAGAAAGTCCTGTGCTAAGCCTTAGTTGTAATCATAAGAAAAAAAAGAGAAGTTCTATATGAGTTATAATTGTTCAAAAGAAATAAAGTCTTATGTTCGGCGCATGAAGATTGGATCATCTCTAGTACCCAGGTTCCACCCTTCGGTCAGGTTTATGTGTTAAGTACAAGCCTATGGTAGCTGTCTAGATTATGTCTGTGAAAATTGAGTGTTCTTCATAAAAACATATTTAAACCCTATCTAAGTGGCTGAGTGAATTTAAAATCAAACACTATCCCTATGTGAGGTGCTAGGTTATATGTCTATGCCTAAAAAGTTATCTAATATGCAAACTCTCTTAAAAATCTAAATTTTCTCACATCATGACAAACTAATTTTTTTTTTTTTTGCTTCTTGTTGAGGGCAAGCAATAAGCGAAGTGGGAGGGATGTGATAACACCCAATTATAATGTTTCTATGCGTTATTTTATGTTTATTCTATTCATTTTTCGTGAAACTTTTGGCCCCCCGCTATTAATTAAGCTTGAATTGATTATAGGATTCCTGAAGACTCTAGAGACCAAGCTCATGAATTATCACTTTGGAGACAGAATACAAGAAAAGAAAAGATTTATAGCCAAAGTTCAAGAAGTCTGCCGCTACGTGTACATTATCATCGCGCACTTTCCCTTAAAACCCAAAACCGCGCACATTTTCCCAAAGTTTGAAGAATTAAAGTCCATTAAATGCACCTACCATTAACTCCTTAAAACCGCCGCACTTATTTGTAAGTGCGCCGCACTTCCAGTAAAAGTCATTAAATGCTATCGCATTAACTCCCAAAGTTCGCCGCACTTTTTCCTAAGTGCGCCGCACTTTGCACCCAATCTTGCCTATAAATTAAGGACGAATTTTCATCCTCAAGGCATCCCTCCTCACAATCATTCCTCACATTCTATCCCATTTTACACACACATACTTTCCCTCCTTTCACCAAAACACCAAGAAACACCTTTTCCTTTGAAGAAAAAGATCTAACGATCAAGAACGAAGAAGTTTTCTTACCTAGTTGTTGAAATAATGGAAGTTTATGTAAAGTGTGCTTTTGTTATGAACTCCTTAGCCATGAGAGGCTAAATCTCTCATGACTACTCGGTGAAGTTACGATAATGAATAAGTGTTTGGTATGATCTTGATCGCTTTAATCTTAAGCTTATGTTGCAAACCTGTTATATCTTATCTTATCTATTTTTGCTTATCAACTTAGATTATATAATCATATCGGTATAGGTCGAAAGATCCGTTATGATCTATGTGGTTTTAAAGATTTGTCTATGGTCTTTAACGTCTGTGCTGAGAAATCCACTTTCGTAAATTGATAAACAAAATAAGTTTTGATATAATAATAACTGGATTATTTGAGTGACACATTTGGTCTAGTTGACTAGATATAAGTCTTAAGTTAATCAAGTTAATTCGTAAAAACGTTTTCTGACGAGAAATCATTTTTATAAATTAAAGTCCCATCTTCGAGGTCAAATCATTTTCAACACTTATAAATTATTCTCAACTATCCGAGTAGTCATCTTTATTATCATTGATAAAACTAAAGTTATTTTCAAAATTGTTAAAGTCTATTTTCTTTCTGATTATTCGAACACTACTCTAATCCCTGTGGACGACATGGTCTTACCTAAAAAGATTATACTGCATACGTGGGTTATACTTTTACCCATGTGTTTCCATATAATTGTCCGGTATTTTCAGTCTTATAAATTTAAAGCTTTTGAAACACATCAACGACGTAGTTAACAAAATAAATACGGCGAATTGATCAAATAAAGATACTGCGTTTTAAATCACATACGCCATATTGACCTATATGCATACGGCGTATTGACTAATCAGATCTCCATACGGCGTATCCATTTTTGAATACGTCATATCCTCTCTTAGAACAAAATGTCTAAAAGTTATAATCTTTATACTAATCATGTTAATTTTACAGATATGGCTCTTCCACCTAGAGATTAGAGGCACTAGTACCTTAGGTTTGAGGGATTACAGTATATATAGGAGAGTGGTACATAGGGTTCAGGTTTTTGACTTTGGGGGATTGACTAAGCTGATGGATGAAGGATTAAGAGGTAGGATGCTGATGGAGCATATGGATGCTCTTACTAATCTATCGTTAGACTATATCAAACACATCATAACACACGAAAATCCTATAAATCTTAGAGAGAGAAATATGAGACTAGAGAGAGAAATAAAAGAAAGAAAAAGGTGGAAGATTACTTAGAGACAAAATATAACCAACACCCTCCTAACAAGCTAGAAGGGTGGTATTTATACCTTAGAGAGGGTGTTTGCCACTTGGGCTTACATTGGGTCTAATACACAAACTAATGGGCTTTAAGCCCGTAACTTAGGCCCAATTCGCTTAGACTAATTCCCGTAAACTATGTTTTCCTATACAAGGCTCGGGAATAAATGATGACCATCACTTTACTAAAAACAAGGCTAACAATCTCCCCCTAAGGGGTGGTCATTGCACTTATGGATTCACATCTTGTGATGTCTTGAATCTTCGAGCCTTGTGTTTTTGGAAATTCTTTTGATGATCCTTCTGCATGCTTGTGACCTTGGATCTTGATCTTTAACTTGATATCTTGGTCTTTTGCCTTGATTTTATCTTAAACTCAGAGATCAGTAAATCTTTATCCTGAAATCTTATTGATGTGCGGTCATCGTAGGACTTCTACACGAGAAGTTTTACAACTCCCTAGGCAGTGCACCTAATCGTTGTAGTGTAGTATAGGCAAGACTC
>BQNB010148818.1:0-16250 GCA_026074375.1 Tanacetum coccineum | reverse complement strand
ATTTTGGGAGTGTTACAGATTTGTATCAGGGCCAAGTTATAAAGAACTAGGTTGCATATTTTACATAAACTATAACCGTTTTCACAAACATTGCATCACATCAAACTTTTTCAATGTGCATACACACTACTTGCTAACTTGCTTACATTACTTGCTTACATGACATACATATATACATACATACTTACATCCCCTTATGTATATCTTACACTTATTTATATAAGAGTTATTTATATAAATACTAGAACATTTCTTAAGGCAATGTAACACTATAAACTCGTATGTCCTAACAATTATCCAAACATTAATTTATCTTATATGATATTTTACCATCATTCATTTATGCCATGATGCATTCTATTTTGCCATGTTACGTTTCCATCCCTGCCATGAGTGCATATTTATTTTACCATACATCATCTTGCATCACATTTACCTTCCATACTACATGCATCTTGCATGGTTTCATATAAAGGCGATTTATATAAACTATTGCTTGTGCAGGTTATGGCTGCACCTACTATTCCCGTCTCTGCTGATTCCTTCGAGGGGAGTTTCGGAGATATGATTGACATCGGTGTGGATGTTATCCACCTGGTGCCCGTCGCTCTAATTTTTTTTCTTGCAGCGATCGTTGTGATGACACTAGCCCAACACGGGGAGGCAATACAGGGTATTCAGTGGAGCATTTACTAGAGGTGCCCATACGTGAGGAGTTGAAGGCTCTAAGGGATAGGGTAGATGTTGCTGAGGCAAAGAGTGCTTCTTTGCGTGCTACGATTAGGACGATGAGGGCAGTCGAGACGGTTCCTAGTAATTGTATGAGGGATGAGAGACAGACTCGTATTGAGATTTAGCGTCAGTTGGCTTCGGTTCAGGAGTCCCACCGTCAGGACCGAGAGGACTTCAAGAAACTCAAGGAGTTCATAACCAGTCAGTACGGATATCGCTCATAGATATGTTGCTTCATGATTTATGTATTGACTAGTATTGGAGATTTGTAGTATTAAGAAACCATGTAGTCTTTTGGTAGGAAAACAATGAAATCAATTATCTATCAAATTAGTGTGTTGTGAAAATTTCGGCAATTTTACTTTAATTCTCTATTTCATTCATACAAGTCACTCCCTAAAACATTATAACCTTATGAGCATTTTTTGTTATCTTATAAAACATTTCACTATCACATGATAAACCACTTTACTATCATTGACAAAATTATTTCACTATTGTTTAATAGACTAATGTTTTATAAACTACCTTACAATCATTTTACCATTACCTTATGAACTATCTCATTTTTGTTTCATAAAATAATAAACTACATTGCTTTCATTATATAAACTATTATTTTGCAATATTTGATGAAAATGAGCATCTCGTCGTTAGCCCTCAAATATACATAGCCTGATCACGAATGTATAATTCAGGAAGGACAATGCCATGCTGAGAAGTACTCTCCTTAAAGCTTTTGTCAAAATCAATTCCCTACTTATATTCTTGAAGAGAAAAATTTTGTGTGCGTATTCATAAAACGTGTATGTCATGAAAAACTGAATTAACAATCATAATAACTAAGTAGACCTTTACACCACCTTACTACATAGAGTCGACATCATCCTACGCCAAATCCTATGTCATAAAGTCAAGACGCATCGTTAGTCAACCTAGGGCAACCCGCCGACAAGTTTAACCGTCAACAAGAAATTAAAACCAGTACTAATGATGCTCTATATTAAGATAACAAATTTAATAGCACATATTAGGAAGATTAAGATGAGTATCTACACCTCTTCATCAACACCATTCCGGAAGGCAACTCAGCCTGAATTTTGGGACGAAATTCTTTTAACACGGGGAGAATGTAACAATCTGCATTTTAGGTTCATTCTACGCCAATAGATATTCTTCTATTTATTTTAAACTTTTACGCGTTTACTTTTAATTTCTACCATTTAGTTAAATCCGGTAAACTAAAAATCGACAATCAATGTAAACGGGCATCAAACAAATAAAATTTTATGTCAAACAAGTGTTATATTATTATTACGAAGATAATTTATAACCTTTCAATTTTTATTTTTATTTGTTATGTAAAATATTTACGTTTCGCAATGTATTGCATTTGTGCATGCATGGAAGCACCAATACCTATCTATACTTCAACAAATACCCATTATTATACACAATACCAAAAATTATATAATCTCTTATATATGCATACCCATGTCTGGTTCTACAACACACCAACATAAGCAAATTATACCTTTTAGCTTCTAGAAGGAAACATGTGCTTATTACTTAAACTACACTATCCTTTAACCATCATGTAAACCCTAAGCAATTATCCATGGGACTTCAAGGTTGCTTTTTACCTTTTCTTTCACTCCTACCCACGACAATAAGAGGAAGAGAAGACCAAGCTTGTCCTTGCAAGGTCCTTCCATCTAATCTTATGTGTTTACTAGTCCTTGTAAATCTCTAAACCATGCTTCCCTTTCTCTTTTGCAAATGGACCCCCTCTCTTAAGTCCATGGTTTTGCTAAGTGGTTTAGTAAATATTTGACTATAAATAAGACACTATTGTAAGCCTTTCACACACTCTTATTACTTGCAAAAAAAGATCAAAAATTCTCTTGTTTCTCTCTAAAACCTACGACAAGAAAAGGGTCCCAAAAAAGTTCATAGTTTTCATTTCTACAACAATACAAGTATACAAGTGTGTTTAGGGTTGATATCTAAGGTATATCAAGTGGTTTTTCAAGATTAAGGTTTCATAAAAACAAGGGTTTTAAGAAAGGAAATTAGGGTTTTTCAAAGAAGAACTAGGGTTTTATAAAAGGATTTCGGGTTGAAGATTTAAGTTTAACTTTGTGTTCATCTCTCCTTTCATTCATACAAGGTCTAACATTATCTCTACACTTTCATGATTATTTCATTCATATACATACATATTTATTATTTTGTTAAATCACCATTTAGTTATTATTTTATAAAGTTTATAAAATAAAACAAATTTATACATAATCAAGAAAATACATATTCATAATGAAAAGGTGTTTAAAATATGTTAATGCAAGAACATATTTTATTTGGTATATTACAAGTGATGGATAAATTATATAATTAATTGTTACAAATTTATTTATATAGTTTTATAAATAAATAATTGTTCTAGACATTATATTTGGACACATTGGACATAAAATAGATGAACATAAATTAGAGGACTTAAATTATACTAGTGGCGTGGTATTAGATAATTTAAAAGTCTTGTAATAATTAAAGTTATAAAATATATATATATATATATATATATATATATATATATATATATATATATATATTTTATATATATATATAAATATTTTATATATATATATTATATTATATATATATTATAACTTGAACAGTTTGTATATTCTGGATTAGCTCGGATTTTTATGCAAAATACAAACTTAAGATTATGATAGTGCGTTTCAAGATGATTTCGAATATATAAGAAACTTGAAAAACAGAGTTATAACGAAGGAGATGAATTTTACGAGATTTTAGAAATTAAATATATAAAAAGTGCTTTTATATAAAACAGTTTGTATTTACTTTTTTTGTACAGATTTTTATAAAATTGATAAACATATTATTATGATAGATTATCTCGATAAGATTTCGTTCATATAAAGAACTCGAAAAACGGACTTAAAACGAGAAAGTTATGAATTTTTATAAAGAACTGCGGGAAACTGCGGGTTTTGAAATCGGTGATTTTGAAGGCTTTCGGGTCCGATTCGGCTAAAGTGTAAAACTACAAACTTGTTGGGAATGATGTTTTACCAAAAGTAACAAGTTTTCGGAATCTAGAAGTGTTTAGATTGTGAACTAAAAATTATAGAAGCTAGATAACTTTTATATAAAATTTTCTGCACTTTTATAAATACATTGTTTTATGTTAGATATATAAATTAGGGTTTTTGAGCGTTTTTGGGTCCGTTTAGGCTATAAAAACTTTAAGAAATAATGTAGTGTTACTTATATAATATTTATATTTATATATGTTTTTAACTTTATAAATATTATTTTATAGAATAATTAAATTATTTATATAATATCATTACATAAATAACAAAAATATTAAATCAAGTGTTAGTAACAAATAATCAATTATTGGGCAAAGATATTATTTTACGGATACATATACTTAAACATTAATCAACAAGCATGACTTAAACATTGTTTCGACTTTTATAAATCAAAACAAAAACTCTTAGGTGATGATATAACTTTATAATTTATATTGTTGTATTTATTTCAAATACACTATATTCTTACGACCTATAACTTAATTAGGTTGCATTCGGATCACACGTGACGTTTCACTTATTTGAGTTCCTAGAGTCAATACATTTCACTTGAGGTGAGTTTCATGGCCCCTATTTTATTTCTTTATAACTCACTTAGGGGAGGATACATGCACATTTACAAAATCGTTTACACACTTGTTTTCATAACTTACTTACAAACTCATTACATGATTGATTTCAAACTCGTTTACATGTTCGTTTACAACTTGTTTACTTACTCGTTTACATGCTCATTCACAAACTTGTCACTACTCGGGTGTTCCAGGTAGGGCATCTAGTATGAGCACATGTCCATTAAGTCACTGCTCGGGTGTTCTAGGTAGGGCATCTGGTATGAGCACATGTCCATTAAGTCACTGCTCTGGTGTTCCAGGAAGGACACTTGGTATGAGCATATATCTATTAAGTCAATGCTCGGGTTTTCCAGGTAGGGCACCTTGAATGGGCTCATATTCTAGATTTCTGTTAGTGCAGTCGAAATTATATTTTCGTGACTATTGTATATATTACAATGGTCACACACACTTTATAAATCTTTGATTCTAACATTTATACTTACATTTTTGTGACTATTGTATAGGTTAAAACGGTCATACACACTTTATAGATCCTTGATCCAACATTTATACTTACATAAACCTATAAACTCACAAACTTTATGTTGACACTTTAAGCTTGTATTTCTTAGGTGAATAGTAGGGTTAATAGACAAAGAAGTTACTATACTTTCCCAAAAAGTTCGCCTAAGTTACTCAACTTTCATTTTGTTCACTTAAGTTACTGAACTTTTGATAAACATACACCTCATAATTTCAATGTTAATCCGAGCAACCTAGACGTATATTTTTAGGTAAGTTAAGTAACATAAATGTCATGTTTTTACAAGTTCAATGATGTTTATGTATATTTTTGCAAAGTTGAGTAACCCCAAATGTTATGTTTCATAAGTTTAGTAACCTAAGTGAACAAAATGAAAGTTTAGTAACTTAGACGAACTTTTTGGGAAAGTATAGTAACTTCTTTGTATAATAACCCTGAATAGTATGACAACTGTCTATTTTAAGGTTAGTACCGATAGCAAACATATGACATTTTGACCTCCTTCTAATTATTTGTTGAGTAACTCTTACATGGTCGTGTCATTTTTAGTGTTAAATGTTTTTTTAAGAACCCTAGTTATACGAACGCACCTTCGACCTATGATCCTAGTTAACGATCTTAACGATTAACGATGTGCTCAAAGGTCATTAGAACAATGTCAATAACCATTAATAAACATAAGTCATTCACTTTTATGAACTTAGGTAACTTCGTTCATTATAACTTGCAAGTTTCCCGATAAACCCGATATTGCGTAAATTTTTATGTTTTTGAACTTACGCTTCTTATAATGGACTTAAAACACTTCTGATGTGTCGCTGTGTAGGTGTTATTTATGTATCAAGTTTTACTATTTATATTTTGCCGACTTAACCTAAAAAACAACACTTTAACGGGCAGTGTACCTAGTCAAGATGTAGCTTCGTTGGTAAGTAGGGTGTCGATCACTAAGAGCGAGAGTGTTAATTCCTAATTCTATCAGTATTTTAGTTATCTAAGTTAAACCTAAAACTAATGCAAAAAGGGGGGGTTTCAGCTTGAGAGACTGGCATGGTTTTGTGTATCTAACCTAAGGTTTTGATGACAAGTAAAGCAATAAACACACACAAGAAGACAAACAAACGATAGACAAGCGGTCGAGAACTAATGTAAGGAAAACGTATCAACCATGAATAATTTGATAAAACGCAGGTTTGTTTATTTAGTGCAATGATTGTCTTATCTCGAAGGGCATATCATTCCTAGACTTAGGCGGTACTTCATCCTAAGACCTAGACACGCTAATTCTGTCACAATTAGACGCATCCGCATAAAGCATCCTTATGTTGATTATAATCTATCTTAGGATCTAAGTAATGGTGCTCTTACTAAACCCTAGCTCATGGAGACTTTACCCACTTACTGCTTAACGACTCTTTATATACTAGTAGTCCACTGTCCGAGTCCTTACCAATGGAATAAGAACGTACTCGTTGATACCAAGGTCACCTTATGGCTCAACTAAGCTCACTAAACTAAAGGCAAAGATAGGTCAATATTTGTGATCTTATGATTCTAGGTATATAAATTGCAATATGGAGAGCTATCTCGGACTCTTAGCCTACGCCCAAACAACACCGAAGTTGCAGCGCATTAAATATGTAGGACTAGACCCAGTTAAATGATAGGTCGCATACTTAAGCACGTAAATGAATATAAATTGATAAACATAAACAACAATTAACGATAAATTAAGCAATTGAGATAAACAAACCAAACATTAGATCTTCATAAACATGGCTGATACTTAAAGGTATCAGCCGTTACTCATTGTAAAAATACACACGATTTGATATACGAACGATTAAAATAAAGAAACCTCAATCGAACGCGTATTCGGTTGCGCAAAGATTACAAGACATTTCCTATGATCTTGAGGCTCTTTTCTGACCTTTGATGCTCTTCTGATTGTCTCTCGGTCGACTTGGTGGTTTAGGGATTTACTTGCATACCTAAGACTGAGTTTAGGGTCGTCTATTTATAGTGTCTGGAATCGCGTCGATACGTCGTATCCATCCATGTGGGATACGGCGTATTAGGGATTTATTAGAGTAAGGACCACGTTTGATATCTTCCAGAATCTTCGTGTATAATAAACCTTGGATACAGCGTATAGAGGATCCTGGATACGGCGTATTGGGTCTTCAATCCTTCGTGGTTATCTGTGAAGTGTAGGCACGGATACGTCGTATCTTCCTTGATGGATACGGCGTATTGGTCTTCAGAATCGTAATCTTCAAAATATGACCAAAATTAGATACACGGTGTATCGTTGAAGTGGATATGGCGTATTCTTCAAAGTCAGGCAAAAATGAGTAAACAGGTCAAAATTTCAAATTAGGGCACAATTAGGGTTTCTTGGATTTGATTTGCATATAGCTGAAGTAAATTGATAAAATGATGATGGAATATGATTGATAATGTTTTAAATTAAGTTATTACAACTTATTTGAGTGTTTGTTTGGGTTTACAATAGATAAAAATGAAGAAACGGGTCATGGTTTAGAAACTAGCTCGATTTTAGGGTTTAGTGTTTTGAATTAGGATTTTGAATGTAAAAAGATGTATGAAAGCTTATGAATAGAATAATTAGGGTTTACACATTGTATATTGAGTGTAGTATCTTGTACATAAGTGGTGGTGAAGAAATTAGAATGAAAACGGAGGTAAAACGGCTATTTTAGAGATCATGCTTAATGACTTGTACATTGAGCTTTAAAAGACTTGTACCTTGGCTTGGAGAGATTTTATATTTCAAATGAGATGTTATATTGTTCGTGCATATGCTTTAGTAGCTTGTGCATTCACTTTATATGTTAATCTTTCATTGAATTAGGGTTTAGAGGCATATGATAATGGTTTAAAGCTTGTTTTGATATAATGTTGCAAATGGTACATTATATGAGTAATGTACTTTGTAAAAATGA
The DNA here is from genome assembly GCA_026074375.1 of Tanacetum coccineum. Classification (NCBI taxonomy): domain Eukaryota; kingdom Viridiplantae; phylum Streptophyta; class Magnoliopsida; order Asterales; family Asteraceae; genus Tanacetum; species Tanacetum coccineum. Next base: position 8,323 of record BQNB010148818.1, on the reverse strand, counting down.
TATTATGATATTGAATTGATATATTATGATATTTTCTTGACATATATAAAGATAGGATTGCCATAGGTAGGTTGCATGAGCTCGTTAACTTTAGTTATGCAAGTTACCTTGCATAATGAGATATTGGCAAAGCAAGTAATGTAATAAAGCGAAAAATTTCCCTGAAAGAAGGTGGTTCATATATAATAGATAGATAGTACATTGCATCTAACTTAATAGATGGATATTTACATTGATGAAAATTACGGGTTGTTATACGTAAAACCATCGGCTAATCATTAGGTGAGAGGGAAGTAAATTGTTGTTAAATAAAAATCAAGAAACAAATAGATTAAGACTTAAGATACAAGTTGTTAGACACTTTTTCCTGACCGTTTCCATGATAAAGACACAACTATTTACAACGTCTTAATCATAGATCAAAAATAACAGCCTAAGTTGGCGTTCCCGTAAGGATAAACTTCCCAATCTTCCTAAAATTTACATACTCTACAAGGTAAGTGGCGATATCTACCACTTTGTACAATACTTTACATCGTTGATTTTTTAGACGTATCAACGAATAATCGATCCTTCGTGTAATTCCTTCGGTAATGCTCTTTGCGAAACGATTATCTTCAAACTTTCTTTCTCTCTCTTTTTGTATTTTTTCTCATTTTTTTGATTTTTTTAATACCTGTTCTTCAAATATCGTTGTAGTTTCACCATCTTCACGATCATAATAATTCTGGATAATTTCTTCGATAGTTCCTTTGTTCTTCAGATTCACCAATAATTGTGACGGTAGTAAAATCACATGAGTTTTGACTACTAATATACATTCCCATTTGCAATGTGCAAATTTCCAACCGCACCAAAGATAAAAAATGACACAAGACTCGGGAAATACAAACTTTACACTTTAAGCAACTAGAAACTGTAAATTAAACTTAATCTAACAGGGTAGGTTAAGGTGTAAGGGTGTAACGAAACAAATAGTTGGTGTAATTCCTAAAGGATTGGCTCTACGGGTTTACTAATGATCATCACTCCTAACGATGAGAGTGGAAAAGGGTTTACACGAGGTAACTAACCGTGTAGTTAGTTAATAACAACATGTTAGGCAATTTGGGTGTTAATTCCTAAAATTTACCAATAAAACAAGTTACTCCATCTAAATCCATAGTACTCATCACTGTGGTCTCGAGTGATATACCAAGCCAAGTTCTAAAGTCTACAACATCACCGGCACACTTATATTTTGTGGAATTTGGGTAAACATTTGGAAACGGAAAGGCTAAATCCTCGCAATATCTAACAAGGGTTATTGTGAGCGGGTTATGTATCAAGTAATTTCCCAAAAGTATGCTTGAAAAAAATTAAAATTTGAGCATAATTTAAGCATTTTAATGTGAAAATTAGGACAAGTAAATATTCTAATTCCATCCCCCCACTTGAATTATACAACGTCCTCGTTGTATATATAAAACATTAAATATGAGAATTTACAAAGAATTAGAATGAGAAACTCCCCTGATATTTGCTCGGTAGACTCTCCAAGTTGCGTTTATGAGCAAGATTTCGTGTTAAACAGGCGTCTTAAAGTTCAAGACTCCAAAACTTCAAGATCTCCAGATTTTTAAATTCTCCACCAATATTTGTCGATATTTTTCACGAGGTCCTGTGTAAATTCTCAGAAAACAAATACAATTCTATCTCCGTGTATTCATTTGGTTAGACTCAAAATAAATACCTAAAACTGTACAGGAAGTCGATACCCCATATTCATTCCACAAGATACGCCGTATTGATATCTGTATATGTTGTATTCATTTAATGAATACGTCGTATAGAATGTTCTGAAAATAAAGACTGGATAACGTCCAGATAGTCAATACGTCATATCCATGGGGTTTGGATACGCCGTATAGATAGTCTGGGAAGACAGACTCGATAAAAATTGAAAATACATTACGGGTTGTCTCTCAGCAATCACTTTTGTTTACAGAAAAGTCTTTAAGTTAGACTTGCCCCTAATTTACTCCCATCCCTATAAAACAATTTGGGGTCAAACGAGATGCCAAATGGCACATACAAATTCTTGATTAGGAAAATGAATGACATCCCTTTGTTAAGATGATTCTAAGTCATGATATTAAAATTTAATCCCTTGATAACAGTTTCAGTTTTGAAAAATTTATTAGATGTATCATGACTTGTTTCCAAAAGCTTATTTGACCCATGTGCATAGGCACCAACATCGGTATTTATTACATCAGGTAACGGTTTGAAAGATAAATTCCCCAAAGAGTGTTCAATATCGACTTTATCATTATCATTGTCCTTATTCGATTTTAAATCATTGGGATAAACTACGTTGAAAGGAAATAGATCATTAAAGTATAAAACATTTTGTTCTACTTCATCACATTTAGACAATGATGTTTCACTTTTCAAATTAAATTCATCAATATGTTGAGGACATAAAGTGGGTTCAGTTAAGAAATTTGATTTAGACGTTAGAGCATCATTGTAAACAACGGCTGGAAATTCATTCTCAAAATCATTAAAGTAGTCTAAAGCATTAAAATAACTGACCGTTGGCTCGGGTTATGGAAGCAAAGGCATATTGACTTTATTATTATCATTTTTTGAATCTGTTTTTAAATCGTTGACAAAAATTATTTTGTAAGAAAATGAATTTTTGTCGAAAATTACCGTGCAATCTTCATCGTCGGTTTCATCAAACAATATTCTAAAGTCAATTTCATCGTTATTAAGATAACTTACCATAGGCTCATACGAGAGTGTTGCTTTAGATGTTAACGTGTCATTAAAGACTATAGCTGGGAATTCTGTTTCAACAAATCCGAGGTGGTGAACGTCTTCATTATCCCAGATCTTACCATACGTAGTAGTCCAAGTCTATGAGCTTTTTCTTCCTCAAGCCTGATATACTCCTCCATAGTTATACTGGGGTCGTCCATTTCAACCTGTAATAAATTTGCTAGAAAAGAAAACTATCAAATAGCTTAATACACCGTATTCAGTGAACTGAATACGCCGTATTGATGAATACGCTGTATTGGTTTAGAAAACATTTATACGCCGTATCCAATAAATTGAATACGCCATATTGGTTTGAAAAAAAAATTACAGCGTACTTTGAATAACACACAATATGTAAAAATATACAATGCAGGAAATTAAACAAACACACAAATATGCAAATTAATCTAAACTACACTAAACTAAACTAAAACACTAATAAATAAGAATTAAACAACTTCACTCCCCGGCAACGGCGCCAAAAACTTGATGTGTCATTGTGTAGGTGTTATTTATTTATCAAGTTTTACTATTTATTTTATGCCGACTATACCTAAAAACAACACTTTAACGGGCAGTGTACCCGGTCAATTGTAGTTTTGTTGGTAAGTAGGGTGTCGATCACTAAGAGCGAGAGCGTTAATTCCTAATTCTATCAGTATTTTAGTTATCTAAGTTAAACCTAAAACTAATGCAAAAAAGGGGGTTTCAGCCTGAGAGACTGGCACGGTTTTGTGTATCTAACCTAAGGTTTTGATGACAAGTAAAGCAATAAACACACACAAGAAGACAAACAAACGATAGAGAAGCGGTCGAGAACTAATGTAAGGAAAACGTATCAACCATGAATAATCTGATAAAACGCAGGTTTGTTTATTTAGTGCAATGATTGTCTTATCTTGGAGGGCATATCATTCCTAGACTTAGGCGATACTTCATCCTAAGACCTAGATATGCTAATTCTGTCACAATTAGAGCATCCGCATAAAGTAAGCATCTGTTGATTATAATCTATCTTAGGAGATTAGTAATGGTGCTCTTACTAAACCCTAGCTCATGGAGACTTTACCCACTTAGTGCTTAATGGCTCTTTGTATACTAGTAGTCCACTGTCCGAGTCCTTACCAATGGAATAAGAACATACTCGTTGATACCAATGTCACCTTATGGCTCAACTAAGTTCACTAAACTAAAGGCAAGGATGGTCAATATTTGTGATTCTATGATTCTAGGTATATAAATTGCAATATGAAGAGCTATCCCAGACTCTTAGACTACGCCCAAACAACACCAAAAGTTGCAGCGCATTAAATATGTAGGACTAGACCCAGTTGAATGATAGGTCGCATACTTAAGCACGTAAACGAATATAAATTGATAAACATAAACAACAATCAACGATAAATTAAGCAATCGAGATAAACAAACCAAGCATTAGATCTTCATAAACATGGCTGATACCTAAAGGTGTCAGCCTTTAGTCATTGTAAAAATACACACGGTTTGATATATGAATGATTAAAATAAATAAAAACCTCAATCGAACGCGTATTCAGTCGACTTGGTGGTTTAGGGATTCACTTGCATACCTAAAACTGAGTTTAGGGTCGTCTATTTATAGTGTTTGGAATCGCGTCGATACGCCGTATCCATCCATGTGGGATACGACGTATTGGGAATTTTTTGGAGTAAGGACCACGTTTGATATCTTCTAGAATCTTCGTGTATAATAAACCTTGGATACGCGTATTGGGTCTTCAATCCTTCGTGGTTATCTGTGAAGTGTAGGCACGGATACGCCGTATCTTCCTTGATGGATACATCGTATTGGTCTTCAGAATAGTAATCTTCAAAATATCTTCATTTAAGCTCCAGAATGCGCGTCTTTTGCTATCTTTCACCAATTACTCCATAATTACTGCAATTCTCAAATATAAACGATTAAGTAACAATACTTTGCAATAACTATACAAAATGGGTTAATAACATGGGATAAATGATGCTATAAAATAGACGTTATTTGATGTCATCAACTTCAATATGACCTAAGTGTATAAATTAACTCTTAACAAACATTACTTAACATATTTTACATTTAACCTACAATATACTACAAATTATACACATAACTATACTTTTTTACATAAAAACTTATACATTTATCATACAAAATATTACTTACACTAAATAAATACCTACAAAACATAAATAAACATCAAAAATCTAATTTCCTTCTTGCCTTGAGACCCCAAAACCGACCAAGACTACCCCCCTTAACCAATCACATTCATTGCTACTCTTAACTCCTTACACAACCAAGAAAAAGCCTTTAATACTCTCACACACTTCCTCCCTTAATCATTTTTTTCTTACACATATACACACTTATCTCTCTCTCTAAAATCATGTTTTACTTCCTCCTCCACCTCCTTGAGTTGTCCACCACATCACCACCATCAACCACCACTCAAAAATCTTGTTTAACACAAGATCTACTCCAAAAAGGGCTTGTTTAATCATCTCTAACAAGTTTCTTGGTTCATTTTTCACTCAAAGCACCATCTTGGAAAGTTGAATCATCTCAACTTCATCTTCATATTGTCATTCACTTGGTGTTCTCAATGGTAAGGTAAGGGTACAAGACGGCTTGTGCCTATCTTGTACCGAAAAGTGGCTATTTTGGCTCAAAACACATGTTCATCTATTTTCTTTGGATCTAATCTTTAAAATAAATTATCTACTAGATAAGTAGTGTTATGAGACTCTTAAAATGATGATGCAATAGTTATATGAATTTTTTGGGTGGTTTGGGGATTCGAATGATAAAACTAGTCACAAAAACGTTCATAAAACCATGATTTAGAGCTAGATCGGGTATAAACTTGTACATGCAATAGTTTAAAAATATTTTAAGGTACCTACAGATTTTTCTTTATAAAAAGGATGTTAAAATATTTATAAAATAAGTTCAAGAGTTGATTGGGTCATTTTTGCAATTTGGGTTAGTAGCTTGACTTGTTTTAGTCAAAGTTATTTTTCAATCAACTCCTATTTCATCTTTAGGTCATATTTAATAGAGCATAAGTTAATGATAAATAAATGTTTTGGCATGATTCTAGAGCCTAAAATCAAGTAATTTGAGTCTAGTTTCCAAAAATGTAAGCTTTGTAAAAATATGAGGTCATTTGGTTAGTGAAATTTGCAAAATAGTGAAAGGTATCAAATCTGCCCGAAAATCTCTTTTCAACCCTTGTACTAAAATGACCATAAATCATAAACCACAATGAATCTATCATTGAAACTGATATGGGAGACACTTGTAAGGGTTATTTAGAGTTTCCCATTGGCCTAACTCATATAACCTTGATTTAGACCTTCTGATTATTAAAACACTTTTATATGTCCAGATTTTTCCATTTTTGGAGTCGGGTATAAATGGTCAGGTATAAATCCTTAATAAATTTTAGGAAAATTCATAGACACATATAAAACATGAAATTTTGACCTGGAGCAGTAGCTTGACCAAAAACTTCAGGGTAAATTAGTAGAAATTATGCTTTGTGATAAAAGTGTCTTTTGAAACGAATGTGAACACAAGACTTAACAAATGAACCTTAATATTGTTCGAGCATATCGTATAGGATCTAATTATGTATATTTATTTACCTTAGGTCTTGAGTATAAGGGTGCGCGTTCGTTTGGGTTGCCTACTTGTGTGATTTGCCATGAAGTCATCGATTGTTCTAACTTTTGAGGTGAGTTTCTCACAGCCCCTCTTTTACATGTTTTAAATGTTTTGGGGTGAAAAGCATGACGTGTCATATTGATATGCTCTTACTTATAAGTATTTAAACTTTTAAGCATATTCGAACTTGTTTTGAACGTATGGAACTTTAGTTGAACTTGTTGAACTTTGGAAACATATTTAACTTGAACTTGATATGTATGTTGTTGTATGCTTGGAACCCGCCACTACTTTTAGCTCACTATATCCCCCTCAACGGGATTAAGATGTTAGTACATATGGATAGCGCTATTAGGAGATTAGCCCCTCCTCACTCCCACCATAAACGGGGTGCATAGTACTAGGACATAAGACTTGTATTATGATTTAGATCGGGGGTAACGCCTACCCATATTATATTGTGATTTAGATCGGGGGTAACACCTACCCATCTTGTATTGTGATTTGGAACTGGAAGGCTGAATGCGTTTATATAGTGCCTCGCATAAACACTATAGCATACATATTCATTGATTTATATTACGTTACTTTGGGTAACGAGAATTATCTTTGGAAATTTGAATCAGTTTGGATTCACGACTTGTTTTGACAACTTGATATTGAATTGGGAACGATGTTTGGACATCTACTCTTTTCTAAAACTATATTTTATGTACATAATCCTGTGAGCTCACCAACTATTTTGATAGTTGACCGTTTTTATCATGTTTTTTAGGTGACATTCGTAAAGTGGAAACTTAGTGCATTACAATTGGACATATTCAAGATGTCTACTTTCTTTCAAGTTATTATCATTTGTACTTTTTAAACTTGTACATGGAAATGTTGTAATTCAGATAATTTTCTTTTATCTTAATTCATGTATGGTGTTTTATCTATCATCTTGTGTGATGTTTATTAATATGTTACACCATGTGTTTCCGGCTTGGTGGGGTGTGACAGATTGGTAATAAGAGCCTAAGGTTGTAGAGAACACCGGTTTTTCCAAAAATAAAAATCCGAACTATAACCAAAATGATTTTCTTTTCTAAAAACACCAAACATGAAACGAGTCGACTAGTCCGAGTAGTTGCATCATTAGACCTCAATTAGACATAACTTGATCAACTACATCTAATTTAGGGAGTATCATGCAACACTGGGTATAGTCATTATTTTAAACGAGTTTAAAAACCTACCTTCCACCTTAGTCACCGAAAAGCATACTAGGAATTATGTGCATCATAAATTGCATGCTCTTAGATGTCCACTAATTATGCTTAAATACATCATGCTTGTCTCTGATTAATTTATTTATATCCTGAGTTTGCTTTAACGTCGGTTACCATTGTCACAACTATCCTTCAGCACATTGTTATTACGGACACCGTTACAGTCACAATATGTCCCATATATTGTCCTCTTGCGCTAATGATTCCGCAAGTGTGCTGATGCTTACCCTGCATAATACCTTGAGGAGGACTCGTCGATAGATTTCAAGTCAGAGCCCAAGGCGAGCAGCAGGTGAACTACGTATGCACGACATGTAGAGACGTTCGTTCTTCTACTATTAGAGCTACGTCGACCTATATTTTGGTCACGTCTCTGTCTTATTTCGTCATACTATTAAGCTAACCGTTTTGGCTGTAAAAACAAGCATTTCTTGCTTGTTACTCCGTGTTTAGTGATTTAAGATTTTTGTTTCTAAGCGACCCCAAAGTCGAGTTAATTTTTCAAAAACATTGGGCCTTTTACCAACTTCTACCTTGATTTCATGACAGTTCTTGTTTG
>BQNB010148815.1:0-16250 GCA_026074375.1 Tanacetum coccineum | reverse complement strand
TTGAAATTAAATTTCAAATTAAATCTGGGTAATTTTAATCCACCCGTTCTGTGTGTGTGTGTTACTATGTGAAATGGATGAGACGAGTTAAGCAACGGCTTCATAACATTAATACAAAACTAAAAGCTTAATGCATATTGTTGAAGCATAATTTGGTCGGTCCAGTCATAACGACTTTTCTGGTGCCGTTCATCGTCTTCTCGGGCCTTGAATAGTGCTGCCAACAAAGAAGAACCGGTTAGAAGGGGACCCGAGGCCGGAGCCCCGGGATCCACCCTCCGACGGTCAAGTCAGAATAGTATAAACATATAGTAAAGAGGTGGTAGAGAATAACCTGTGGAGATGTGTGGAGGTAGGATGATCCTACCCCTGTATATATAGTGTATGGATTAGGGTTACGTAGGATGTGGGCCACCCTTTTATCGGGTTCGGCCCATTCCGGACTATACGCCAACATTGTCCAACACTATCCACGTGAAGAATCTTTTCCTCTACCAATCTTGATAAGTCTTTGACCGTGAACTTCCCGTCTTCTCCAAGCGTCCATCTCCATTTGTCCCTACAATCATTATAAATAACAACATTTTGCAAAACCCCTAAAAGCTCCTCTAACTCCTTACTAACCCTACCTCTAATTTCTCTAATCCACTCCCACTCCCAACACCGCTTGCCATTATCCCACGAACCTTTTTACTGCACACTACTCTCATTCCTCCTATCTAAATGATATAACCTAGAAAATCTATCACAAAGTCTTTGATTATCAATCCACCTATCTACCCAAAACTTAATATCCCTCCCATCACCTAAAATCCCACCCCAAGAGGAAGTGAACTCTACCCCAGCCTCATCAATCTCTTCGCCAATCTTCATAATGTCCCTCTAACCCCCCCCCCCTTACCCAAAGCTCTACTCTCCCCCAAACCCCCCATAACACCATAAATGCTCTTAATAACCCTAACCTACAAACTCTCACCCTCCCTCTTAAATCTCCCCACCACTTACCTAGCAATGCCAAGTTTGTTGCCCTTAAAGACCCCACATTGAGACCCCCTCCCTAAGAGGAGCAAGAACCGAATCCCATTTGACCCAAGAAATCTTTTTCCCCTCCCCCACCCCAAAAAAAGATATTTCTAATACTCTCAAGATTTTTTATAACACTCAAAGGCACGCGAAACATCAAAAAGTAATACAATGGCAAGCTACCAAGAATCGATTTTACCAATGTTAGACGACCCCCGAACGACATCGTTTTAGCTTTCCAATCCGCAAGTCTCTTTTTGAATTTCTCCACAACCGGAGCCCAAGACTTAATACGCCTCATGTTTTCTCCAATTGGGAGCCCCAAATAAGTAAACGGAAATTCCCCAATGCCACACCCCATCCATCTCGCCATCTCCGCCAACTCCTCCTCGTTGATTCCAATACCATAAATCTTGCTTTTGTTGTAATTAACTTATAGCCCGGACACTTCTTCAAAGGCACTTGAGAATACACATTAGCGATTTAGCATTCTCTTTATACCACTCTCCAAAGAATATCGTATCATCCGCATATTGGAGATGAGACACCATGACATTGTTATCCCCAACCACAACCCCTCTAAAAATGTCTTTCTCCACTGCCTCAGATACAATCGCATTTAGACCCTCCGCCACCAATATAAATAAAAACGGGGATAACGGATCCCCTTGTCTAACTCCCCGCTCTAGTCCAAACTCCTCCGAAGGAGATCCGTTAACTAGAATGGACATAGATGACGACCTAAGACACGTATCCACCCATTTAATCAACTTATTCCCAAAACCCATTCTTCTCATAATGCCGAGTAAGAATCTTCAATTGACGCTATCACAGGCCTTCTCAAAATCAACTTTGAAAATTAAGCCCTTTCTTTCTTTTTCTCAAAAATTCCATCATCTCGTTAGCAATAATAACCCTGTCAAGAATGTATCTTCCTTTTATAAACGTATTTTGCACTTCCCCTACTACACTTCCCACCACACGTTTAACTCTTTCTGCCAACAATTTTGCAATGATTTTGTAGTATCACCCGATAAGGCTAATAGGCCGATAATCACCAAGACCAATTAGATCCGTCACTTTAGGTATAATAGTGACAAACGACGCATTACACCCCTTTGATATTTCCATATTTTCCCAAAACCACGCAATCGCACCTAAGAGATCCAGTTTTATAATCTCCCATGTTTTTCTAATGAACTTGAAGTTGAAGCCATTGGGCCCCGGTGCTTTATCCTCACCACACCTACGAATAGCTTCCCACACCTCGTTTTCGCTAAAGACCATCTCTAATCTTTGAGCATCATCCACGAAAATTCTCCCCACTTTAGAGCTACAAAATATAGGCCGAGAATTCACCGCTTCAAAAAATAAATTCATATAGTGTCTAGCCATTTCCGCTTTGATTATCACGCGGTCCTCGCACCAAACTCCATTAACCAAAAGCCCTCTCAGATTACATTTGTTGTTTCTCCTCTTCACAAAAGAATGAAAGAACTTTTAGTTTTCATCACCCTCTACGTCCCACTTGATTCTAGCCTTTTGACGAAGCATGTTACCATATTCCTTTTCCTTTTCCATCCACCGTTTTCTTGTCTCCATCCAAATACCTCTCTCAGTGTCACTCAAACCTCTCTTTTCCGCCTCTAACTCCCATTTTACAGCCTCCTTCTTTAAGTTTTTGATGCACTCTTTATGACCTCCAAATCTATCTTTACTCCAAACCCTAAGACTAGCCTTAACATTTTTCAGTCTATCCCGAAAGATACAGTCCGGGCGAATGCTCCTCACGTTTTTCTTCCACGCCCCCTCCATAATGCCAAGAAAATCATGTTCTTCCAACCACGTGTTAAACACCCGGAAAGGTTTTGGACCGAAATCCAACTCCACGTCCTTAAGCACAATCGGGCAATGATCCGATAATTTTCTATCCAAAGCAATGACCGAAAGATTACCCCATAACTAATTGAACTCCTCGTTTAACAAAAATCGATCTAGCTTACTAAACTTCACTCCATCATCACTTACTCTGGTGAACTTCCTCCCCCCATTAGAATCTCGACTAATCTCATTTCGTTAATGAAATCGTTAAATTCTGTCATTTCCTTTGAATTCACCTGTGAGTTAAGTCGTCAATTTTCCTAACTACATTTAGGTCCCCAAAGATGCACCAAGCTCCATGACATCTGTACATCAAACCTGAAAGTCTTTCCCATAAAGAAGGTTTTTGTCTACCCATGTGAGGTCCATAAATACATACCAAAAACACGTCCTCATCCTTCCCTTTCCTAGAACCCTTAACAGCTATAAATCTCTCGTCCTTGATCGCCTCTTTACAAACAAAAATTCTCGTGTCCAAAATTAGCAAAATCTCCCCAGAAAATCCGTTAGCCGGCAACTGAGAAAAACCAAAATCTTTACCCCCCAAATGTCCTCAATCCAATCGTCATCTACCACACCGCACTTAGTCTCCTGGATCCCTATAATATCTGGTTGTTCATCCATAATAATATTTTTTATCCACTCTTTTTTCCCACTATCCTTGTAACACCCCCAAAATGGGTCGCAACGGAATATGGGTCTGAGAGTGTTACTTCATAGATCAACAACACAAGATATGAGAACGACATCTATATAAGTCGTTTAAAATGATACATTGGATTAAATAAACTTGTTTGTTACAAAGGCCCGAAGCTTAAATTGTTCATCCATGAAATTGTAAACATTTTAAGACATAACAGATATTCTCAAAATGTAATGCACCCAAATCTTTATAGTAATGACTCCAAAATGGTGACCACCAATGTATCCTTGTTTCTCGTACCTTATTGAGCTGAGAAAAACATGCTTTAAAATGTCAACATAAAGTTGGTGAATTCACAAGTTTAGTAAATGTATAAAGTAGGACCACAAAATTTCCAAATGTATGATAAGTAACGAATACAATATCACAAAAGTAATTACGAAATGCACTAAGCTCATGACACTGAAGCTACAACATATATGTATGCAAATTAATGCAAATAATGTGCCCGTGTAGATGTTCAACCCGCAACATCCAAATTGTTCCAACATGGTATACATTCGTCGTTTCTGACCTCCGAAACTAGTGAGCGCTACTCACCCGAACGGGGATGTCAATCCCAAATAGATCTATTCATAACATTCGCGCTTACAATCTAGTAATTAACAGTTCATGATTCATGGGCATAGTGGGTTATAGCTACTTAGGCAAACTCGTAATTTGTGTAAAAGTGTACTTGCGTCCAATCGTAAAAACAATGCATGTTTCTCACCCCAAAGTTGTAAATCAATGTAATTGTATAAAAGCGGGGCTATGAACTCACCGTAAGTGAATGATTTGATTATCTAAATCAAATAAGTAAATCGTCTCGGCAATCCGAATGCAACCTAATTAATTGTAGGTCGTATGAGTATAATGTATTTTATATAAATAAAATATCACATGTTATATATTTACACCACCACCTAATAGTTCTTGTTTAATTTAAAATGTTGAAATGATAATTAAATCGTACTTTGTTAAATATAGGTATATGTATTTGTATCCGTAAAGAAAATATTATTTTTCGTTCAACAATGTATTATTTGTTAAAAATATATGATTTAATATTTTTATTGATTATGTAATGATTTTATATAATTAATTTAATTATTTTATAAAACTACTTTTATATAATTAATCCTCGTAACCTTTAAAAACTCATAACTTATTCATTTTAATCCCGTTTCGCTTGTTCTTTACATGTACGGAATCGTGACGAGATATACTATCACGGTATTACATTTATAATATTTATTAAATCTGTTATGAACAGTAACAGTGGCCTAGAATTTATAAAAACACTTTTTATAAATTTATTTATTGAAATCGTATAAAATTCGTATCTCCTCCGTTTTAATTCCGTTTTTAGTGATTCTTATGAGCACGGATTCGTAATTAAAAGCTCTATCCAAGAAAATTATTTCCCAACAGCCCACTGTTATGAACAGTAGCATGTTTTTATAAAACTACTTTTATAAAAATATTTTTTATCGTAAACCTGTAAATAGCGTATCTCCTTCATTTTAAATCCGTTTTTCGAGTTTCTTACATGCTTGGATTCCTCATGACAAGTACTATCTTTATAAAATATTCCCCTTTATTTATCAGATCTGAAACAGTGAGGATTTTTATAAAATAACTTTTATAAAAATACTTTTATACATTTAATTATTGTAAACTTAAAAATGTCATATCTTCTTCGTTATAGCTCGGTTTTTCAAGTTCCTTATATGCTTACGCTCCTTGTAATAAGTACTAGCTAAATAAAATATAACATAAATACATTATTTGTCGAAATCTAACGGAATGTATCAAATCAGTTGGTATGTTTATGTTTAAAAAAATTAGGTTTATAAATCCATTTCTTAAGAACTCTTGTACAAGTTTTTACCCTACTTTCTACCATGAGTCTTACATATGTTAGGTCCTCTAAATAGTCCATTGTAATTGTCCAAGTGAATAACAAGTCCTCATGATCTTTTGTACATAACTTTTATAAATAAAACTTTCCACACAAATTAATTTATAACCTAAACATATAAATTAATTTCTACTTATATACAATGTATACTTCCATTTTAAGTATTATATCATCAATTATAATGTAAAATTCGAACCATATACATCTTTGTAATATTCTATAAATCATAAAAATAAACCTAGGTGGTGTTTAACATATATAACAAGCATGTACACATAATTAAATGAATGAATGGAAATGTTAAACTTTAAATAGACCTTATAGAAGTGAAGTATGATCAAGAACACAAGCTTTCACTTAAGCTTAAACCCAATAAAGTAAACCCAAGATCAAAACCCTAATGAGAAACCCTAATTATCTTCTTGCTATAACCCTTGATAAACCACAACCCAAGCTTCCAAATCAAACCCAATCACCTTAGATATGCTTACTAGTAATGCTTGAACACTTGTATCTTGCAAAAATCAAAAACTATATGAAACCCTAGTTTGACAATAGTGAGCCGTGGGTATGGATGTGTTTTAGAGAGAGTTTGCTTGTGAAATTTAGTTAATGAATGAATATGTGATAAGTAAATATGGGACCTTCCTTTTATAGATACTAGAAATGGGAGAAACAACCTTAAACAAAACCTTGGACTAGTAATGGTTTAGGGTACAAAAGCAAAGTGCTCTCCTCCTCCCCATGCCCATACACGGCTGAAAATGGAGGGAGAGTACTCTTGACAAGCCAATTTCTAGATACATGGGTCTTATGTGTACTTGTGTGTAAGGTTTGACTAGGATAGTATCACTTAGTGGAGAGTTTAAGGTTTAATTCTTGCATACAACTCTTGGATCCGGTTCTAAGTGTTATATGGGTAGGAAAAGAATTAATTTTTATGTATTGGGTATAATTGTGGGTATTGGTTTGAGTATAGATAGGTATCGGTGCTTCCGGGTATGCCTAAATGTAATTTATTGCGAAACGTAAGCGTTTTACGTAACCAACAAAAATAAAATAGGAAAAGTTATAAATTATACTCTTAATAATTATATAACACTTACTTGACGTGAACTTTTATTTGTTTGGTGTCCGTTTACGTTGAATGATGATTTTTAGTTTACGCGATTTAACTACGATAATAATTAAAAGCGAACGCGTAAAACTCTAAAAATAAATGATGGTAATAATTGAGTCGGGAAATGACCTGAAATAACAGATTGTTACAGTCTTCCCCCGTTAACGGAGCCTTGTCCGCAAGGCTCAAGATGCGGCACTTGTCGAGGGTGCGGTTTTTGTGAAGAGTTGCGGATACTTCTTCCGGAATTGATCTTCACGTTCCCATGTGAACTCAGGACCTCTCCTGGAGTTCCATCAAACTTTGATGATGGGGATACGGCTTTGCTTTAACCGCTTGACTTCACGATCCATGATTTCCACTAGTTCTTCAATGAAGCGGAGTTTATCATCAATGTGTATTTCATCCAACGGAACTGCCAATGGCTCGTCGGATAAACACTTCTTTAGATTGGATACATGAAACGTGCTATGAACCCTGCTTAACTGTTAAGGTAGTTCGAGTCTATAAGCAACGGTTCCCACTTTGGCTAACACCTTGAAAGGTCTAATATATCTCGGGTTCAGCTTCCCCCGTTTGCCAAAACGTACGACCCCTTTCCAAGGTGATACCTTTAACATAACTCGGTCACCAACTTGAAATTCTAAATGCTTACGCCTCACATCGGCGTAACTCTTCTGGCGATCACGAGCGGCTTGAATTCTTTGCTTGATTTGGACAATCTTCTCGGTTGTCTCATGAATAAGTTCTGGACCGGTGAGTTGAGCGTCTCCGACCTCGGCCCAACAAACGGGTGATCGACACTTCCGACCATAATGTGCCTCGAATGGGGCAGCTTTAATACTAGCATGATAACTATTGTTGTATGAAAATTCGATCAGCGGTAAGTGTCTTTCCCAACCATTCCCAAAGTCTATCACGCAAGCGCGCACCATATCTTCTAATGTCTGAATGGTCCTTTCGCTTGGCCCATCAGTCTGCGGATGGTATGTCGTACTCATATCCAACTGAGTACCCATAGTCGTCTGAAACGACCTCCAAAAATTCGACGCAAATCTAGGGTCACGGTCACAAATGATTGAGACTGGTATTCCATGTCTCGTGACTACTTCTTTCAAGTACAGTCTTGCTAGTTTGTCCATAGGGTTAGTTTCCCTCATTGGTAAAAAGTGTGCAGACTTGGTGAGTCGGTCTACAATTACCCATATGGTATCGTTTCCACTTTGTGTCCTTGGGAACTTGGTGACAAAATCCATAGTGATGTTGTCCCACTTCCATTGAGGAATCTCAGGTTGTACCAACAAGCCAGATGGTTTTTGGTATTCAGCTTTGACTTTTAGACACGTCAAACATTTGCTAACATAGGTGGCAATGTCGGCTTTCATGTTAGGCCACCAGTATAATTGCTTCATGTCTTGGTACATTTTATCGGAACCCGGATGAACAGAATATTTTGAATTGTGAGACTCATGCATAATCAGAGTCTTTAGATCACCATAGCACGACAACCAACTTCGGTTATTCAAACATAGTGTTCCGTCCGCACGCGGTTCCAATTTCTCCTTCCTGGATTTTTCTGGGTCCTTCGAATTTTCAGCCAGCATACCTCCCACGTCTTCAGACTTGAGGTTTTCTGGTTTTCTTGCCTCAGTCTGAGCCTCCAAAATCTGCTTGGGAAGATCCAAACCAATAGTCATAACTAAGGCTTGAACCCGTAATGGCTTATTTCGTTCTTTCCTGCTCAATGCGTCAGCCACTATGTTTGCTTTCCCTGGGTGATAACGAATTTCACAATCGTAATCACTAAGCAATTCCAACCAACGGCGTTGTCTCATGTTCAATTCCTTCTGATCAAGGATGTGTTGTAAACTTTTGTGGTCGGTGAACACGGTTCATTTTGTCCCGTACATATAATGCCTCCATATTTTTAGAGCGAACACTCCTGCGCCTAACTCTAAATCATGAGTGGTATAATTCTTCTCATGGATTTTCAGTTGTCGTGATGCATACGCAATCACCTTTTCTCTTTGCATTAGCACAGCGCCCAACCCTTTGATCGAAGCATCACAGTAAACGATAAAGTCTTTGCTTCCTTCGGGTAAAGCCAGAATTGGTGCACTACACAACTTCTGCTTTATCAATTGAAAAGTTGTTTCTGCTTTGTCACCCCAATGAAACTTGACCTTCTTTTGAGTAAGCTTGGTCATTGGCTTGGCGATCTTTGAGAATCCTTCAATGAATCTTCGGTAATAACCGACAAGGCCTAAAAATTAACGAATCTCCGTTGCTGTCTTAGGAGATGCCCAATCTTTAATAGATTTGATCTTGGCGGGATCCACGTGAATACCCTGACTGTCAATCACGTGACCAAGGAACTGTACTTTAGGAATCCAAAATTCGCATTTAGAGAATTTGGCATACAACTGCTCCTTCTTAAGCAACTCCAAGATTAACTTGAGGTGCTCTTCATGCTCTTGCTTGCTCTTTGAGTATGATACTCCCTTTTTAATACATATAAATATATAATATATAAATACGTAATAATAAGGATATAATCAATAATAGTATAGTAAGTATTGGTGCGTTAGTCAAACCAAATGGCATAACTTGAAATTCATAATGTCCATATCGAGTTCTGAATGCGGTCTTTGGAATATCTTCTTCACGAACCCTTAGTTGATGATAACCCGATCTCAGGTCGATCTTCGAGTAGACACTCGAACCTTGTAGTTGATCGAACAAATCATCAATCCTTGGAAGCGGATAACGGTTCTTCACCGTCAGCTTATTTAATTCCCGGTAATCAATGCACATCCGGAATGATCCATCCTTCTTCTTGACAAACAAGACCGAAGCTCCCCAAGGTGAGGAACTGGGTCTTATAAAGCCTTTGTTGGAAAGTTCTTTTAGTTGGTCCGACAATTCTTTCATCTCGGACGGAGCTAATCGATAAGGTGCTCATGCTACAGGTGCAACACCAGGTATCAAATTGGTTTAAAATTCCACTTGGCGGGTTGGTGGGATACCCCGCAAGCCCTCAGGAAATACCTCAGGAAAGTCTTGAACTATTGGTACGTCTTCAAGTCGCTTCTCCTTCGACTTATCTTCCGCCTTTTTCGTGGTAACATGTGCTAAAAAGATGGGACATCCCTTCAGCAAATACTTTTGTGTGTTTTGTGCACAGATGATGTTTACTCGTCACACGTGTCCGTGTTTCTTCCGCACCATTGAAAAATTAAAACTTCGTCTCCAAAGGGAACAACGAATGAGTTCTCAACACAACGATACGGCATGATATTTAGCTAACCAGTCCATACCGATAATGACGTCAAAACTACCCATCTCTACGGGCATCAAGTCGATGTTGAATGGATGATTTAGAAAATTCAAAGTACAACCCCGTATAAGTGTATTAACCCAAAAAAAAAAATTATTCTACGTCGCTAACTCTAACATCGTACCCATGGTCATAGTGTATTTGGGATAAATATCAATCCAAGAACGAAAATGCAGTAGATACAAAACTTCTATCGGCACCAGTATCAAATAAAATCGAAGCATAACGATTATTTAGGAGGAACGTACCCGTGACAACATTAGAGTTCGGGTTTGTTCCAGCAGTGCCCACATCATAGTCTTTTGCTACAGTATTACCATTCCCAGCCCGATTCCCCTGATTCTCGTTCTTCAACTTTGGGCAATCACTCCTGAAATGACCCTGAGCTCCACACTCATAGAAAGTGAGAACTCTTTGGTTTGTTCCTTGGGCTCTTTGGTTGTTGTTGGCAGCAACAGGCCTGTTTCTATAGTCACAGGCCGAATGGCCAGTCCTCTTGCAGTTGGTGCATTTAGGAGCACACTGTCCGTCATGGTGATAGTTGCATTTGGGGCACAGAGGTTTAACTCTGTACGGTTTCTTCTCACCAGGCCCAACAGTGTTATGCTCGTTGCCACTTGTTCCTGTTTTGACGGCTGTTGATTGATTTTTGTTGTTTTTCTTGGAGTGTCATCAAACTTTCTTTTGTTTTCAGCCTGACGTTTAGCAATGGTGAGGATCTTTTTATCCATCATTTCAGTGGCAAACTCAATTTCCTCTTGCATCGTCTTGGGCTTTGATGCCTTCACACTCCCATGAATCATGTCAGGAAGACCACCGACATAATTTTCAACCACATACGATTCCTCGAGAAGCATTCTATCACACATCAACACCAACTCTTGAAAACGTTGGTTGTAACTCATCACATCTTTTCCATTTACCTTTAAGTTCCACATTTTAGTTTCCAACTTTTTGATCCTCAAACCTCGGCATTATTTATCGGTTAACATTTTCTTCAAAGTCTTCCATGGCATTGCATATGCAGTATCATGTCCGACAGCCCGAAAGTGGGAGTTCCACCATGTTAAGGCATTTCCTTGAAGAGTACAGGTTGCAAATTTGACATTTGACATGCAACAATTAGTTGCTGGATGTGAAAACAATTTTCATCTTCTCTAACCATTGGGTCAGTCCGACAACTCCTTTAGTGCCTTTAAAATTCATAGGCTAACACTTCAGGAAATCAGTGTAAGTGCACTCACGAACATTAGACACTTGTCTTCTCCCGCCAAGATCTGAATCATGCTTATCACTCATTCCAGCTCCTGTCAGCATCACGTTCTGCTAACACAGCAGCAATGCCTCGCTCATTATTTTCCCTGAGTTGAGCATTATGACAAGTATGGAGTGGGGGGTGGTTTTTGTGGGCATGGATGCCCTTGTGGTTCTTCTTTTTGGTGGCATTTTCTTCAAAATCACAAGAATATAATACACACAGATTTCATACAATCATAAACGCAACATGACATATGCATAATAAATAAAATGAGATCACAACCCACAGTGAAATATACAACTGAAGTGAAATCAACAATGACATAAATAAATCAACATCCATACATAACAACATCGATAATCATACATGATAGTTCTGATTACAACATGATCAGTACAATGAGATACAAAATGAAAAATATGGTCCTAAGGCAATGCTAGCTGGGGATCACCCATAATACTTAACATGCCATACAATGATAGCTAAAAGATAAAACAAAAGTCCCTACAGCCTACTAGCTGGGAGTACCCCATAAAACTTAATAGGCTATATAGGATAGCTACAAATGATACATGACTAACAGTTGCTGCCAACCTCAGCTGGCCCATCCTGGGGCTCTAGATCTCTAGCCTCTAGTGACCTCGAAGGTTCCAAGTGTTGTGTCAGCTTGTCCTAAAAGTGAATGAAGTCTGAGCAATCAATGTGGCAACCTATGCCTCCAATGTCCTAACATGGGCCTCTATGGCTGCACTCCTATCCTCAGAACTAGTCCATGCTATACGAGCATACATCGCCTCTCTATCTAAAATCATAGTTGTGTGGCGGTGATATGGCCTATCTCTGAACAGTGCGTTGACTCGGGCTCTCAGATAGCTCAGTTCGTCCTGAGCACCTCGATCGCACCTGGAACTCATCATTCTCCTGCCTAACATATGGCACAAGCTCTGTCCCTCTCTAATTTTTGTGACCCCCCCTCTAAGGAGAGGTCAGTGCTACCTCCAGCATGGCCTCAATAATCTCATCCAAAGTTATCGGAATCCCTATAAACCTGTCTCTAGAACCCTGTAATCGCCTAACGTCAGCCTCTAGAGTAGGTCCGTTTTTTGTTTTATTATGGTTTGTCATCGCAGCTACTCAGCTGCTGAACTCTCCCCAATCTCGAGTCCGGGAGCGAGGAGTAGTAAAGGCAAGCTCTCTTCCATCGGATATCTCAAGCCCGTCGGAAATATCAGTCCTATGGGAAGTAGGATGGAAGTAACAGGGTGGTGATGCACTCACATCAATCCCTAGCTGCCCAATATCCCAATGTGCCACCTTACAATCATAGGCGGCCCTAGAAGTTGAGTGGTGAGGTAAGGTAATGGTGGAGATGCTACAAGAGTGGTGTGAGTAGGTGCGACCAACATGCTCTGCAACGCGTGCCTCCATAGGATGCTGACATAGTTTGGCTCAAGTCCTAATAGTCCCTTTCGTGCCCTACGGAACGTGTCTGAGCAAAGGGTACCTATATGAGTGATCTATGGGTGGTGAAGTGCAGACTCATCAGTCTCAAATGCCTCTGTATCCCCAGCTGAGGGAACAAGGTCAACAATAGGTATATCAGAAGAGTCGGCCGGAGCCAGGTGCTCCTCCTCCTCTTCGTCATCGCCCTCGTCCTCAAAGGGCTCCTCATCCTCATCATCAGTATCATCATCATCATCGTCATCATTGGAGGGCTCATCATTACCATCCCCTCCATCAGCAGGATAGTCAGCATTATCCGCCCTCGACGTCCTCCTCCAGGATCTAGTCAAGCACATAGCCCGTGTGAAATGCGGTCGGAGAGCATCAGCAGGTAGAGGCGTCTCTAAGGTGCCCCAGCATCAGATGCCTGGGGGTAAACACTAAGTACTCGGGGTACTCAGGCTCAGGTACATATGGTAAATAAACAGGTGAAGGTGGGTGCTCAGGACCGGGCACGTAATCAGGAGATGGTGGGTGCTAAGGTCCAGCACATAGTCAGGATATGGGTGGAGCAACTGCTGCATGGGGATTTCCATCATACCCTATACATGCTCGTGGAGGGCCTCCATCAGACGACTCCTCATCAGCTCCCCAAACAACTCTCCCTGGCTCGAAATCAGTGTAGACAGATGTGTAGGTGACAGAGGATGAAGACATGACTGCTGAAACAACAAAATAAACTTATATAAGTATATTATATGAGGTCAATATAGTATATACGTAGTATAATATAAACACGTATATAGATCATGCAAGCATATAGTGTAACCGACTAATGCAACTCAATAGTGTATGTATGTCCCGTGAAAACTTTTGTATTATGCAATGTTTAAAAATGGTTATAGTCTAAGTAAATTGACCTGGTTCTCATAACCTTGGCTCTAGATACCAATCTGTAACACCCCCAAATTGGGTCACAGCGGAATAAGGGTCATGGGGTGTTACTTCATAGATCAACAACACAAGATATGAGAACGACCTCTATATGAGTCGTTTGAAGATGATACATTGGATTAAATAAACTTGTTTGTTACAGAAGCCCGAAGCTTAAATTGTTCACCCATGAAAATGTAAAGATTTTAATAACATAAACAAATATTTCAAAATGTAATCATTTAAATCTCCATGCAAAATGATTCCCAAAATGTTGACCCCTAATGTATCCTTGTTCTTGTACCTTATCGACCTGAGAAAAACATGCTTTAAAACGTCAACATAAAGTTGGTGAATTCACAGGTTTGATAAATGTATAAAGTAGGACCGCAAGATTTCCAAATGTAAGACATGTAACACATACAATATCTCACAAGTAATTACGAAATGCACTAAGCTCATGACACTGAAGCTACAACATATATGTATGCAAATTAATGCAAATAATGTGCCCTTGTAGATGTTCAACCCGCAACGTCCAAATTGTTCCGACATGGTATACATTCGTTGTTTCAGTACATTCGAAACTAGTGAGCGCTACTCACCCGAACGGGGATGTCAATCCCAAATAGATCTATTCATAACATTCGCGCTTACAATCTAGTAATTAACAGTTCATGATTCATGGGCATAGTGGGTTATAGCTACTTAGGCAAACTCGTAATTTGTATAAAAGTGTACTTGCGTCCAATCGTAAAACAATGCATGTTTCTCACCTCAATGTTGTAAATCATTGTAATAGTATAAAAATGGGGCTATGAACTCACCGTAAGTGAATGATTTGATTATCTAAATCAAATAAGTAAATCGTCTCGGCAATCCGAATGCAACCTAATTGATTGTAGGTCGTATGAGTATAATGCATTTTATATAAATAAAATATCACATGTTATATAGTTACACCACCACCTAATAGCTCTTGTTTAATTTCTAAAAGTTGAAATAATAATTAAACCGTACTTTGTTAAATAAAAGGGAAAAAGATCATCTCATGTTCAAATGAACATGAGGGGTAATGTTCTGCTTTATCTGATTGTACATTTGATTATTTTAATCAAATGTATAATCAGATAAAGCAGAATATTACCTCTCATGTTCAAATGAACATGAGAGGATCCTTATCCTAAATAAAGGTACATGTAATTGTATCCGTAAAGAAAAATATCATTTTTGTTTACTAATGTATTATTTGTTAAAAATATATGATTTAATATTTTTATTGATTATGTATTAATATTATATAATTAATTTAATTATTTTTATAAAATAATGTATAAAAGTAAAAAAAATAGTGCACAAGGTTTTATAAACGTAAAGAAAGTATTGCTTTTGATCATAATTGTATTATTTAAAAATTTATAATTTAATGTGTTAATTAATTATATATTGATATTATATAATTAATTTGATCATTTTATAAAATAATGTATAAAAATAAAAATAGTGCGCGCGGTTTTAAAAACCTCATATCTTTATCACTTTAACTCCGTTTTATACGTTTCTTACGTCCACGACTTCGTATTAAGAAAATCTATCGAAATATTATATTTATAATATTTAATCCACTGATGAACAGTAACTTTTACTATTCATAATAATTTATAAAACTATTTTTATGTAATTAATTGTATATAACTTGCAAAATGCATAACTTGTTCATTTTAATTCCGTTTTTTGAGTTTCTTACGTCCTTGGATTCCTTATGAAGAACAATATAATTATAAAATATTTATTTTAATATATCAGATCTGTAACAGTAAGTATTTTTATAAAATAACTTTTATAAAACACTTTTATACATTTAATTATTGTAAACTTAAAAATGTCATATCTCCTTCGTTATTGCTCGGTTTTTTAAGTTCCTTATATGCTTACGATCCTTATGATAAGTACTAATTAAATAAAACATAAAATATACATGTTTATACACGAATTTAAACAGTTGGTACCAAAATTGTTTACATGTTTTTGTTTTCTAAAACAAGTTTTATACTTCCATTTATTAAGAGCTTTTGTACAATTATTTTACCAAGTTTTCTACCATATATCTTACCTATATTAAGTCCCTTAAAAGTTCATAACATTTGTCCAAATAAAATCCATGTCCTCATGATCTTTTTATACATAAACTTGTACATAAACCTTTAACACCATTTAATTTGCAAACTATCCATATAATTTATTTAGTGTTTATACTAAGTGTGTACTTTTATTTCAAGTATTATTCCACTAACATGTACATAAAATACGAACCTTGTATACCTTGTAATATCTCATTATTTCATAAAAATAAGCTAGGTGGTGTTTAACATATATAAGCAAGTATGTACATAATTAAATGAATGAATGGAATGTGTAAACTTTAAATAGACCTTATAGGAGATGAGTAGAATGATGAACACAAGATAAAAATCCTAACCAAGCTTCTAAATCCAAAACCCTAATCTAGAAAACCCTAAATAGGTTTTCTTGATTAATCCTTGCTAAACCCGAATCCAAGCTTGCAATACCCTTGAGTGACCTTAGCTATACTTAGAATAAACCCTTGAATGCTTGGAATACCTTAGAACTAAAAGGAAAATGATACCC